>SNQJ01S0100747.1:38654-51368 GCA_010110895.2 Picea sitchensis | reverse complement strand
CAGAAAAGTTCCCAAAAACTCAAAAATTCAAGAAAATTCAGTCAATCAGGGTGATGATGATGACATAAAGAGGCAATCAAACCAATATAAGAATAAAAAAGACAATATGGAGAAGATCAAATTAGTGGGCAAAGGGCCAAAACAAGATCTGGGAATGGAAACAAAAAACAGAGCTCCTCCCTAGTGGAGTCACCAATTTCTATTGTAGGTTAATCCCCCTACAGACAAGTGGATTCCCTCTTGGCCTCTAGACTCCTAAGGCCAAGATGGAAAAGTTCTTAACATGGACACTGACTTCCTTTTAGATCTAATTAATCTAATGAATGAAAGAGAAGGAGAAAGATATGTACCTTACTAGCGACGTTTGTCTTTGCAAAGTCCTGGCTGAGCTTTGATCCTAAGCCCCCTGATAGTTCCTGTAGGAAAAACAAAGGTACAAAAGAATTCTTACTCTATTGATATCAACTCAAACATAAATCCATCTACTACAGACAAACTCATATGGATCAAGCATAAGTTTGAAAGAAACAAGCCAAACATTGATTATTAATGAGAATAAGTAAAAGTACATACAATCCTTTGAATGAAGGTGCAATAGCTTCTTACAGTTCTCCTTGACCAACCCCTTTTCTCAAATAATCTCCATTGATTGCTTTGATGACATCTCACTCATGAGATCAAACCCTTTTCTCAAATAATCTCCATTGATTACTTTGATGACATCTCACCTCATGAGATCATAATTTTGATGTAATTCTCAATCTATCACTCCTCTTAAGGAGATCATAAGTTAGGTATGCACTATGAATCTTCCTTCACCTTTCAGCACCATGAGAAGGCCTTGTTACACATTATTATTTTCTTCATCCCCATGATCATTAATGATGTAAACCCATATGTTTCCTTCAGAGGGGTCACAAAGTGGGTTCGAAGTTCCTAAAGAGAGAGAAGGGGAGAAGAACTTCTCCTGATAAAATAAATTACTTTTTCCTATGAAAAAACCTTACAAAAAGGTAAGTTCGCAGGTTTCTATATAGGTAGGGTGCAAGAATGTCTTATTCTCGTAGTTTGCACCATAGCTAGGTTGCGAATTGTTTGCAGGTTGTTATATAGGCGGGGTGCGAGAATTCTTACACGTAAGGAAAAACGAGCTTTTTCTCTAATCTTCTAGAAGGGGAAGCTTCTATAGTGAGGTGGAATCCAAATGGTCATATTGACCTTCCGCCATGATTTAGTGGATTCATCCTAACCTCCTCAATCTTATCTCTCTGAAATATAAAAGGAGAGGAGTTCTCATGGAAAATGTTAGCTTGAGTTTTGGAGGTTCTTTGGCTTGGAATTATTGGCTTGGCTAGAGTGGCTTTCTGTGTTTTTCTTTGTCAAGGTAGATTGTGTGTAGCTATAAGATCTATGGTTCTTTAATCCTTGGAGCAAGAAGTGTGTGGGGAACCAAGGACAGCTGGAAGGGACCCACGACATCAAGGCAACGGTTGTAATCTCTTCACATTTAATATGATACAAGAATAGGATTCTTACCCTATAAAGTTTGTTGTGTTTTTATTGTATGATTCCCTGATCACATACATAGGTTTATTGAGTTTATGCTATCGCTTATCACTTTGGTTGGTTTGCTATGGATTTGCTGCACAAGAGCATTGGAGCGAAGCTTGGAGAAACAGAGACCTAAGGAAAGCCGCTCATAAGGTATGTCTATGATTCTTACCTCTTAGTAAATTCAATATTTAAACTTAAGGAAAGCTGCCCTATTCTCGTCTCCGCTTTGTTCTAGATCCAGTATCTAGGGAGATCGGTTTCAGGTCTCCGTGACCACGGATTTATCCTTATAACAACATTTCGTTGGCAACTCCAATCGGGGACGGATTTCGTTTCCTTAAGGTCCGGGGCCTCTTGGCTTTGATTTCTTTGTTTTCTGTCTCCTCGAGTCCGTGGGATCCATCAAGACTCTTTGATTTGAGGTGCCCTCTCAAAAATTTTGTCCTTTTTCAAATTTTTTTCTTGTTTACAGACATTCTCACACTAAAGGGTACAGTGTGAGAAACACCGAAGTTCGCACCCTGGTGTTAAGACCAGTGCAAACCCCTCGCAGTCAAACTTTGCTCAGCCTGCGAGAATCAAAGATTATCGCAAGCTGAACAAAGGTTGACTGCGAACTTGTTTGTAAAAAATTTTGGATTGGATCTTGTCATTTTTATGCCCAGTTTTTCTTTAAACAACTGGATTGAACTTTGGAGCTTATATTGATCTGTTTACAGCCTACTTGACATCATTTGAGTTTCTTTTTAGCCACTTTTTGATTTTGATTGGTTTTGAAGGATTTCAGTCTCTTGCTTTGAGTGTCTTTCAAATTACAAAGCCGCAGGCTTTTAGAATTGTTTAGGGAAAGATCAGATTTCCCTAATAGTTCACCGTAGTAAAAAGAAAACCTTTAGTTTGGGTGGCTTTGTTTTAAGAAAGTTCATTATTGCTTTTAGGCAAGGAAATCTTTGAAACAAAAGATTTTAATTTCTTGGCTTTATATTGGATTGGGGGCATCCTGCATTTGAAGTGGTAGCTTAAAATTGATTGATTGATATTGATGAGTTTAATATATTTTGGGACATTGTGCATATGGGGAATTATAAATGTTTTCTCCTTCTCGTAGGGCATAGATTTCATCAAAATGAAAAGATTGCATCTTCATATCTTTGCATAATTTTTCGAAGCTCAAAACACCATATTGTCCATATCCTCCTTTGAGTAACAACAACCTTAAAATAAAGCTTTATAAAAATTGATTAGACATTTCTACATTTTCTTTTCTGGTAGCAACCTACATTAGATTAGTTGTAGGAATTTTGAATAGGTGTGAAAGATAACTTCCAAAGCTGCAAACAAACATAGTATCTTTGAGTTAGGAGTGTTAAATTCCATTTGCAACATATCCTCCTGGGAAGCCCTTCTAACAAGGCATCAAGCACTAGGTCGCATTGGTGTTGGCGAGCTACTCACCTTGCTTTGTTGACATCAGTATAGAGATTGCACGATATGGGGGTCACTCCAAGGTAAATCCACAATTACCGCTGGAAGCCTTTTGAGTTGATTTCGCTAGATAATCTCGGCCTTTGCATGGATCGGATCGACGATTGTTCCCCCAGGATGGACTGTTGTTGGTGGTGGTAACTTTAGTGGCCTACCTCTCTAGGTTCTTACACGAGGTGACTGGAGGCAAGTCTTCACGGTACCCTGAATCGACGCTGGCCAAACTCACTTAGGCTCCTTGAAGGGTATACCTTACTCCATTAAGTGTGTTTTGCACTAGGGTGTAAGTCCGTTTAGTAGGTCATCAACTTAACTTTTCCACCATTTATCTCACCCTCTTCTTACTTTGTTCCCGGCCATTTGATTTCATCACCAACTAGTGCTGCTCAGAGAAGGTTTTGTTTGTTTGTTTGCTTCCTAGATTTTTACTAGCAGGCCGCTTGTTTTCCCTATAGTGGACTCTAGATTGGATTTTTGTTTTTCATGGCGCTGCCTCGAATGACCAATGAAGGAACTCGCCTGGGGAACCTTTTGTTTTTCCTTTCCACGGAAACATTGGTCCTCCTCATCGCTACTTTGAGCTCTCAAAGTCTCACTATTGGATTACCGGTATGGTTGTTTTCCACTGTGGTGATCTCGAATGTAGGTGCTTCGGGTCGTAGCACTTCCAAGAACAACCTCATGTTGATCCTTCATCGCCTTTCACTAGTAAGGTCTTCTTCACCTTCTTCACTAGTAAAGTCTTCTTCGCCTTCCGCTTCATCTTCTTCGTCGAGGGAAAGTTATGAACCTAGTAACTCGTGAATAAGGAGAAGAAGAAACGGAAGAATAAGAAGAAAGATAGTTAAGTGGTCAAAACCTCCAACCATCAATATCAACATGTTGGAAAACCGCCATCGTTAATCAGGCCGGAAGTGTTGATGATGTCAAGATTCACCCAAACAACCCATAAGCCCAAGTACCTTGCAGGCCCTCTTGTAAGGGTAGCCATCTTCTTAAGGATTGCCCGTGTTTATCTAGGGTTGTGCTTACTTATTCTACAAATCCTCGCCAATCCATGTCGTCAGCCTCTGAATATCATGTTGATGACTTCCCGTCGAATAGTCATGATATGGTTGGGAAGAAGAAAAGTAGAGTCAATTTCCATGTATGTTATGCAAAGGGAGTCATCTAACCCATCTTTGTCCTCATATGGAAGCATCCTCGAAATTACTGGAAGACACGAATGTTTCACAGCCTCAACTTCCAAATGCTTATCACAAGCTTACTCTCAAACCACCTATAATTGATGGAATGATCAATCTGGTTCCCCCGTCGGTCAGTATGGTTGATCATGTAGTTAATTTGGTCATGTCATTAGTTGAACCATTTGAAAAAGTGGTTGGTCCGATCCCATCCTCGGTCAATGCCACTCTCCCTTCAAAGAGTGAAACCTGGGCCAATCGCTTTCCAGCTGTCTACCCCATTATCCCCTTTGAGAATGAAACCTAAGTGGTCATTCTGATCTCATCATCGATCGATACTACTCTCCCACTAAAGAGTAATCTGATATCACTTAATGCTTCTATTGATACAAACTTCGGCCAGGTCGTAGGGGTATTCCTCCTTCTCCCGTGGAACCTCCCCAAGTAATGAGGCCATCATTTATTATTGGGGTGCGCTAACTGGACCTCGTCTTCCCTTTTACATTCCTTTCTAGATTATAGTGAAATTTTGTGGTCGGGATGTTACTCAAACGTTGATAGATGAAGGTCTGTATGTTAGTATTTTCTTTTTTCCTCTATTGCTTCGCAAGCATTGGGTTGTCCTCCACTCGCTCTACACGCAGAATTTGTTAGCTTTGAAGACATAAGAACTAGTCAACCTTTAGGGACTCCCTTCCTCGCCAGAATTTTGGGAGGGAAAACTACTTTATTGATGTCATGGTAGTCAAAGACCCTTTGGATTTTTCTCTTACTCCATGAGATTATGTCTATGCCATGAAAGTTATTGTCTCTACTATTTTTCGTTTGATATATTTCCCTCAATGCATGGACGAAGCCAGACCTGATCAACTTTCATTCATTGACCCCACCTGCATTGCCTCCCTGAATGGTTCTGTATTTTCTAGATGACCCTGCCATGTGTTAATTATGTGGCGTTGTTGCCCATGGTTTCAACTCTCAAGGACTTTAGATCCATGAAGTTGATACATGCAGGATTCTTCGAGTAGGGTCATAGAGCTCCGATCTCTTTACTCCTGTTCGGACCCTCGACATGGTGTCCTTCTGAAGGTTTCTTCCTTCCAGTGAAGACCCTTGGAATCCATGACCGAAGTTTTTTGTCCCTTAACATGGTGTCATTCTAGTTATCAGTCCCTGAATCCATGATCAAGAACAAAGATTACGAGGATCGTTTTTATGCCTTCTCAGAATAACCCTAAAATGAAATAGAGGTTTCAGGATAGTTTTTAAGGCCTCTCAGAATAACCTAGTTAAAAAATGAAACAAGAGGTTTCGAGGATAATTTTTGTGTCTCTCAAGCGAAACCCTCGAGCAAAAAAAACAGAAACGGTGATAGTTTTGCATCTCTCGAGGAACCCGCTTAAAAAATGAAATGTAGGTCTTTGAGCATAGTTTTCTAATTTCAAGATCAAGTAAAAATGAAACCAACCGAGGATAACTTTTTGTCTCCTCGGAAAACCTCGTTAAAATGAAACAGGGGTTACGGTGCATAGCTTTTGTTTCTATATCGCTCATAAAATGAAATAGTTTTTTCCCCTTCTCTGTTTGAGTCAATCCCTTCATCTAGTATTTGAAGCTTCATTCACCTGTACGCTTGGATGAAATGCTTGGGGGGCATTTCTTCTCACTCTCCTGATCATGGTCAAGTTGAGCCACTAGCTTCTTAAGGTGGGTTGGCACCAACCATGCTAAAGTTCAAGCATAGTTTCTATGGTTCAAGCTTGTGTAAAAATGAAACCACTTACCCCAAGCATAGTTTCCTCTAGTTCAAGCTTTCAGTAAAAATGAAACCAGGTCCAAGCATAGTTTTGTTTAGTTTGAAGCTTTCTAGTGTAAAATTAAAATCTATCCCAAAGCATAGTTTTGTTTAGTTTTACTCTTCAGGTAAACGTTAAAATCTATCCCAAAGTATAGTTTGTTTTGTTTTTAAAGTTTGTGTAAAATGAAAACAATCCCTAGCTTATTCTTTGTTCTTTCTCATGTTTTTTTTTTTTTTTTTTTTTTTTTTTAATTTTTTTTTGTTCTTTCTCGTGCTCGTGAAATCAATGAGAATGTAACCGAAAGTATACTTTTATCACTTTTCTACTGTGAAGGTTATATGAAAAAGGAACCCCCGAGTTCCCTTTAAGCTCTTTTCTTACTCTCTAAACATGAAAGATTGTCGTTTATCTTGCTATTTTCATGCTCGTTAAAGTATTTGAAGTATGTGTCTTTCGAGAGATAGTTTAACCCTTCGGTCCTCTGACCATCAGAATAAAAGGAACCGAGAGTTCTCTTTAAGTGTTTTTCCAAACTCTATAACTTGAAAACCCCGAAGTTTTCTATCTCAAGTTAAACAAACATTGATGCATCTACGATGGGACCCAAACTTCACCTTCCTAGGGTTCATTAAACGTAGACTGGGGGACTCATCCAAAGTATGAGCTTACATTACAAGCATATGCTATCCTCAAGCTTGCATGTAAACAGAGAGGTACTCACCAAAATGGAATTTAGAAAGAAATGTATCTAGACCTGTATTTTGTGGAAGAGTTGATTTTGAACATGACACCCTTTTCACTCTCTTTGTGTCTAGGGTGGAAAACCCACTTGTCTCCTCGACCATACCTGATAAGATTACAAATCGGGTCTCAAGTGATCCTTGTTGTTGAGTCGTTTCAAGACAGCTTGTCGTGGTCAAGCAATCCGCTCAAAGAGAATTTCAACCCTAAAAGCCTTCTATTGTGTTGGCCATTTCTGCAGTCTTTAAGACTTCTATTGTGTCGGCTATCCCCGAGTCAATCCTGAATCATTTTTTACTCTGATCTACATCAATCTTGTTACTTATTTTGTGTCACCGATGTGGGATACATTATTATGCCTCCGTGGACGAAGTCTTGTTCCGGCCGACATCAGCATTATCCGGATTAAGGCTTAGAAATTATCTAGTACCTTGAAGCTTGCATGACTTAATGGAAAGTTTCTCTCTTTCGAAAGTGGGTTTACATCATTGACTGACGAGAGATTCCAATGAAGTGTCTCTACATCATATCTCATTTTATTCACACATTCTGGATTGTACTATTGTACCTTGGGATTCATTGACATTAATGGTGATTTCCCCTCGCACTTGTTGTTCTGGGTATACACCAATGACCCAGAATCAAGTGGTTTTACCATGTTCTAATTTCACATGTAATCACATGGTTAGATTCTCAGACTAATGATGGATTCAATACCCTCGGATATTTTCTAATAGATCCAAAGCTATGCTTTGAGTATACTTCCTGTAATCACATAGATCCACATTGTATGTCCGGGTGGATATGTTCAAATTTGAGTCTTTAACACATAGATCCGCTGCAGTAATATTGGTGGCTACAGTGTTCAGATTTGAGTCACATTGGCATGGATCCACAAAGCAGGCTGCTTGGTGGGCTATGACCTTTCTTACTTGACATGGATTTTTTTGCATGTCGGCATTTATGCTCTATTCTGAGTATGGGAATGCTTCCACCCTGATGATATATTATTGTACTATATTTCCTTGTTTGTTTGTAGGTTTTTGATTAGGTGTGTTCCTTGTTTTTGACACACACACTCATTTTATAAAGTATTTCAGCTATCACTGTCAACTTCATACTTTGGGGGCTCTCTCATACACATTATTTTTGTCATCCCTATGATCAGTAATGATGTAAACCTATATGTTACCTTCAGAGGGGTCACAGTAGCCGAAGTTCCTAAAGAGAGAGAGAAGGGAGAAGAACCTCTCCCGAGAAAAAGAAGTTGCTTTATCCCATGTAAAAAAACTTCTTCTTTATAAAAGGAATGTTCTCGCAGTGTTTCTATATATAGTCAAGGTGCGAATTCAATTCTGCAGTGTTGCACTATAGCCGTGGTGCTAATGCTCAGCAGGGTTGGCCCTATAGCTAGGTGCTTAACATTCCAAAGATGTGGGAAAAATCGCATTAATCTCTAGAAGGGAAGCTTCTATAGTGAGGTGGCATCCTAATGGTTTGACCACTCAATTTCATGATTTAGTGGGATCATCCCAACCTCCTCACCCTTTTATCTCTTCATCAAAGGAGAAGAGTTCCCATGGATAAAAGTGCTAGCTTGAGTTTTGGAGGCTCTTTGGCTTGGAATTATTGGCTTCATAGAGTGGTTTTGAGATTTGCTTTGTCACAAGTGCATTGTGAGCAGCTATAAGATCTATGGTTTCTAATCCTTGACGCAAGAAGTGTGTGGGAATGAAGGAAATTTGGAAGGGACCCACATCAAGGCACCATGTAATCTCTTCACATTTAATATGATACAATATGATTCTTTCCCATGCTTGTTGTGTTTTATTGTATGATTCCTTGATCACATACATAGGTTTATATTGAGTTTGCTATTTCTATCACTTCGATTGGTTTGTACTATTTTGATATTGACCGCACAAGAGCATTGGGAGCTGAGCAATAGAGACCTAAGCTGCTCATAAGGTATGTCTATGATTCTTACCTCTTAGTAAATTCAATATTTAAAACTTAAGGAAAGCTGCCTATTCTCAGTCTCCTGTTTTGTTTTAGATCCACCTGGATCTAGAGATCGGTTTGTGTCCACACTTACGGGTTTATCCTATAATGTGCCTCCTTATATAACCTTGAGAGGTCCAAATCCACTTGAGAGATATTATTTGGGATAAGTTGAGGATTCCTCCTCCTTCACAAATTTCTTGAGGATCTTCCCTAAAAATCTCATGCCTTTGACCATCTATGAATCCAACCACCTTTTAGGGACTTGAGGGATTCTTCCCCGATGGTTTCAAATAAACCTGGAATTTGCTGTGCAGTGACACTCCCCCAAAGGGTGCATAGAGCTCAATCACTCCCCCAAAGAGGCTTATGAGTGCCAACACTCCTTGACAAAGCAGGGAGAGTTGCCCTCAAAAATTCATTTTTTAAGTGTTTTTTCCATGGGAAAAGGTTTGTACTCCCCGTCAACTAATTTCTCTTCTTCAAAAATAGTCTTGGGTGTCTTATGTCTCTTTTGTGATGTCGCTAGCTACAACAACATAGGAAAGATGTAAGTATGCTATTTGTGACACTTTCAAAACTTGTAGTTAATATGCGACACTTATGGACAAGATGCAACACTTACAACACTTGTAATGATGACACTTCAAGCACTATCAAAGTGAGTAATTTTGAGGTATAACAGAAAGGTCGTTCCATTGATTTAGTTTTTTCTTCCTTTGACTCGTTTCACTTCTATTTTATCTCTGTTCTTCCCATTTCATCAATTGTTGCTTTGATGCTTTCCACAACTTTGTTCAATCTTAGATTGTAACACTTTGTATGATTTCCCTTGTACTTGAGTAACCAACAAGTAATTCTTTTTCCACATATGAGAGTCAAACTTTCCCATCTCGATCAGTTTCTTTGATGTAGTATTTGTTTCCAAAAACTCTTAAGTTCTTTACATTTGTTGGTATTCCCTTCCATAGCTTGTGGGGAGTTTTTTTAGTGTTGTTTCTAAGCAATACTGCTTTGAATGTGAACGGTGTATGCACCGCCTTCTGTGTCCAAAATATATCTTATCAATTTGGAATCCATTAGCATTGCTCTCATTTCCATAATCATTCCATTCTTTCTTTCAACAACTCCATTATGTTGAGGTGTCCCAACAACAAATAATTTCCTTTTTAATCAATGATTGTTGCAGTATTCCATAAATTTATTTGAAGTGAACTCTCCTCCATTATCAGAGATCTCAAGCATTTGATTTTTGAATCCATTTCATTTTCAACTATTTCCCTTGTAGATCTTTAAAGTTTTCAAAAGCTTTTGACTTATTGCTGAGAAACCAAAACTATAATCATTCTTTGCATACTATCAAATAATAACTTAAAGTATTTCTCACATTTTAAAACCTTTTGTTGTGAATATCCAACTAGATCAATGTGCACAAATTCCAAGTGGGTCTTTGTCATTGAATATTCCTTGATTTCCTGAACCTAGTCTTTTTTTTCTTCCCTTGTTGATATGCTTACATAAAGTAAGTTGGTTGGTTTCGTGGATCCTGGGCATTGACCGTCTGCTTCTATTTTGTTGAATTCAAAATGCATGTGACCTATTTTTTTTGTTCCATAGCCAAATTTCATCTCCTTTCCCAGGACAACACCCTTTTCATTTCCAATTTCCACTCATCACTACTATATGTTTCTAAGTTCTGTACCAGAGGGAATTCAATTTCCTTTAACCTTCTTTTCTTATCTCACACTTTTGTGAATCGAAGTAACTTTTAAGGACCTTTGGTAAATACGTATATTTGAATAACACTTAGAATATTATGTTTCATATCTTCTACTAGTAGAACATTTTTTGCCTTTGTATTCTTGTTCCCAATTCTAGTTGTGCCTTTTCCAATGATTTTAGTTGAATCATCATCTCCGAAGGAGACTGATCCATCTCTTTCCTTTCTTAATTTAAGAAACATGTCTCTATCACCTATCATATGCTTTGAACAACCACTATCAACATACCAACCATGTTTCTTCTTCTTAGCTTGTAGAGAGAGTGTGCATTCTTCATTGCTATATTGATTCTTCTTTCTTATCCATGTCCTTTTCTAAGGTTCATGTATGTGACTGTTGTTATTCTTTTACAGTTCTCTAGGAGGGACTGTCATTCTGCAATCCTTGGCCATGTGTCCAAAGTTGTTACACTTGTAACATTCCACTTCAGTGCTCAAAGATTCAAACATGTTGTAACTTCTTCTATGTGTTTAATTAGGCCTTCTTGGATAACCTTTTTGTGTATGACTTTCAAAGTTGTTGTTAGCTCTGCAATTCACAGCTTTATGTCCAAAATTATTACATGCATAACATAAACCAAAAAATATAGTTTGATACCTGGGAGTTGAAGATCTTCCGAAAGGAGGTGCTCTTATGAATCTGTCTTCTTATTGAGGCCTATTTATCTGTTGTTGATTCTGAAAATTGAATCTTCTCGATGGAGGAGTGTCCCTGTAATCTTCCTTGTATATCTTCCTATCCCCTTTGATTGTTTCTGCATAGATTTTTGAATATGTTTCTTTCTATGTTGTTTTGGATCTTGATCCCTTTTCTGTCTGACTATATCCAAGTCTAGACTTATCAAGATGAGATTTTTTACTGTTGATAATGTCATCCAAAACTTTTGAGCTATTCTGCATATTTTTCTTTTGAATATCATTTCTTAATGTGACAATCTCTGCTTCAAAATTTCCAATGTTCCTGTCCTTTTCTTCTAGATGTTCTTTGAGTGCTTCTTCAATTCTTTTATCTTATTCTCTTTGAACCTTCAAATTTGTGATCATTTGTTCTAGTTCTTGAGAATATTCTTTCTTGTCTATTTCTGCTTGTAGTTTCTTGTTTTTCTTCTTTTCTCTTCTAATAACTTCTATGGCACACATCAATTCTTCTCAATAGTCAAATTCTGCCTCTTTAATTTCTTCTTCGACTTCTTCATATTATTCTTTGGATTCTTCATGTTCTTCTTCGGAGTCTACTTTAAAAAATTATTTTAGTGCCATTAATAGAGCACTTCCTGTATCACTGTCATTGACTTCATCTTCATTTGATGATGAGATGTCTTCTTTGGTGCATAAGCTTTTATTGAAAACTTTCTTTGTAGTTCTTTTGCCTTTATATGTTTGTTTGGCTTTTGAGTAACCTTCATCATTTCTCTTTTTCTTATGAGGACATTTGTTACCAAAATGACCAATACCATCACAATTAAAACAAATTAAAGGAATCTTACCTATATACCTACCATATGTTCCCTTGTTCAGTCTTTTGACAAAGTTGGCCACCTCTTCATCATCTTCCGAGACGTCATTGTTGTTGCTATGTTCTTCTTTTTTCCTTCCCTTTTTCTTTGACTTTTTGGATTCTTTGAAGGTTGCTTATTTTATATCTAGATTTTCATGTTCAGATCTTATTTCATATGTTGTGAAGATTCCATGTAATTCATCCATGCTTATTGAGTTTAGATATGATATTTCTTCTAGTGATGATATCTTAGGGTCAAATCTCATAGGAAGAGATCTTAGTATTTTTTGAAAAATTACATATTTTTTATTTCTTCTCCCAATCATATGATTGCATTTACTATTTCATCAACTCATAAAAAGTAGGCTGCAATATTCTCATCTTCCTTCATCTTAAATTGTTCGAACTGACCTCTGTAAGTTTCAAGATTTGTTGCTTTGACTTCTGAATCTCCTTCATAAATATTTTGAAGTTTGTCCCAAATCTCATTGGTGGATATGCAATGTGCAACTTTGGTGAATATCGTATCAATAAGATCATTCATAAGTTCAATTTTGGCTTCGGAATTATTCTGATCGAGTTTCACTGGTTTTTCATTTGTTGGAGGAATTGTTGATGTTGTGTATCCATCTACAATTGATTGCCAAATTTTAAATCCCTATGCCTATATAT
>SNQJ01S0100747.1:27801-38644 GCA_010110895.2 Picea sitchensis | reverse complement strand
TAACCCACTTCTAATTTATCCATTAAATTTAGTATTTAAATAATTTATTTTGTATTCACTTTGAATTATAGTACACTCATCACTTCACTTTATTATTTACCTTCTAAAATCTCTTAAACCACTTTGACTACTTTGACCTTTTGTGGCTTCTAGATGACATATGAGGGTCCTCCAACTTCGTAAGTCCATAATTCGCAAACCATGAGGAGTTATGCAACGTTCCACATACCACCAGAAATGGAATGAAATGTAATATACATATAGAATATTATTACCTACAAATATATCAAAAATCATACCATTATCCATCAAACAAACTTGGATCCATTACCCAAACCTGGGTTCTCCAACTTCTTATGGCCATAACTCTCTGACCATGAGGAGTTATGTGACATTCCACATACCACTAGAAATGGAATGAAAATCACTATCCATCTAGGATATTTTCACTGACAAAGTCACTGACCTTAATCTCATTATTCCACAAATAAGCATGGGTTATCTAACCATACTTCTAGGATTTCACCATAAGGGGACCACTTTGGAGTTCATCCTTTGTACTATTGGAATTTCTTCAAGGGTTGACATCAATGACAACCAACCTTAATCAACAGGGGGTGTCATTTTCAAGAGTGACTTTACTGCCACTAACACAAATACAATGACACATTTCTTTCTCAATTTCCCCCGACCATTTCTGGCGAGTACCTCTTTATTTTTACGCAAGCTTGAGGCGGATAACATATTTTTGTAATGCAAGAACATCCTTCGAATGAGTCCCTTGGATTATTTTTAATGAACCCTAAGAAGGAGTGGTTTGATCCCATATGGGCCTTTCAATGCTTGTTTAACGAGTCCAAAGAAAGAAAACTCAAGGGTTTTTCACTTTTAGAGAGTCTAAAAAATACTTAAAGAGAACTCCATAATGTCATTTTTCTTAAGTTAATCCGACGATACCAAAAAAATATAAAATGCCACTCATCAGATGTTTTCTTCAAATAATTTTATGAGCGTGAAAAGAACAAGGTTGCTCAGCTATATTTTTGTGTTTAGGGATCTTGAAAAGAGCTTAAAGGATACTCCATAGGGTTTGTTTTTCGTATTACCAATGCGAGTTTGAAAAAAAAACAAAATATTACTCGATTGCATTCTCATGGTTTCACAAGCGTGAGAAATAATTAAGAATATGCTCGGATTTTTTCCTAAATAACCCTAAAAAAATATTTACATAAGAAAAATAGTAAAAAACAGTGGACCCCTATCAAACGTCTCATACTTAGAACTTTCAATATGTAATAGAAAACAATTAGCATAGTTGGTTAGACTTTAGGGCATGGGTAAAATATAAAAAATAATTTAATTTTGCAATAAAATATGGTAAAAAGTAATAAAATAGGTCAAAACAACCCATTTACCATTTCATTTTACAATTGCACCCAAATAGTGCCCAAAACCCTCTTTTTCTCCCAAATTTCAACTATCGATTCTGGATCACCTGGTGTATCATTTCGCAAACCACTTCCATCAAAAAGGTAATCTCTTGCCTCCTCATCTTTTCATGGTTTAAAATTTTGTTTTTATTGGTTTATTATTTAGTTTGGTTCGATTTTTTGGGTGTACCTGCACTTTCATATCGTCGCAGGCCCACGATATTGTGAACTGTGGTGATTTGAAGTTATCACAAGTGACTTAAAGACATGGTGTGATGATGTCTCTCTGTATGAAAGAAAATACTTGCGAAAACCACAACTCAATTTTTGAAAATATAATATGATTTAGGAAAACTTCCAAGAATTGATTTTTTATGATTCTAATCCTCTTTTGATGTTACTTGGAAGTTTTTCCTCAGTCAAAATTCTTGAGTGGAGAGAATGAGAGCATGTGGAAGAATTATATTTTGTCGGGAATGACCCAGGCACAGTGATGGCACTTAGGAAATGTGGATTACTCAAGTTCTTAAAAATTCGTGGCATGAGAGCCCAACTGAGATTGCTAGAGTATATGGTCCACATGTGGGATGTGAATGAACATGCCTTTCATGTAGGTGTGCATATTCTCACATTGGATATAGATGACATTTACTTTCTGACAGGGCTTTCCCACCAAGGATCTCGAGTATCACTCTCAGGAATCATGGGTGGAGGAGAACCCATGGATTGCTACGTTGCATAACATTGTGTGCCAGGTACAAAAAAATATAGTGGCAAGATTTCCATTAGAGATGTTCAGGATTTACCATTGTGGACCATCCTTTATACCATTACCTAGATGGCAGGGAGTAAAAATCCCCATATGGATTTGCAAATCCACTTTCAGTATGCCATAGAGTGCATGGAGCCCAGGTTATTCAACTGGTGTGAGAGTGTTTTAAAGAACATGAAAAATCAACTGACAAAGTGTCAAAATGGTTAGTTAAAACAATTTGGTTATTGATCCATTTTGGTATCCTTCTTATTACAGAGGGTCCTCGTCTTACATATACATGTGGAGTGGTGCATACCCTCTCCATAAGATCCATGGATGAAAAGATGGATGGAATTTATGTCTCATCACGGTGGCATTCATATCGTCAAGTATGAAAATGTTTTCTTCCAATGGTTAAGAAATCAGCTAATCATGGTGGAGGAGTATGCGTACGCCAGGACATACTTCCATGGGGATCTTGACTTAGCTCTTCCAGAGGGATCTAAGTGGGGAGACATAGGTAAGAAGAAAATTTTCATTATATGATTTTTTTTAGATTTTGATTATACAAAACATTTTTTGTCACTTATCCAAGACTAATCAAGTGCTCTCAATAATGMAAATGTGGCACCTTATCTTCCTCTAAGATCACCTCCCATTCAAAGGTGAGGAGAGAGAGGTTTTGTAGAAGGAGTGGTCATCGTGAATCGTGAGGCGACTGAGAAGAACCTAGAGAGACTAACCATGAATATCCTTGATRTCATGGTGGAYGAACTTCCTAGGCACTATTAGTGCCATACCGTTGGTGTATATGCATATATTGGTCAACTTCTCCATAGAGTAGCATGGGAAGTTGCTTGTTACAATGAGAAAAATCCTTGATTCTTTTGTCCATGAAGCCATGAACTTCACTTTTTGATATTTTTGTTCTTGGACAAACACTTTTTGTAACTTTTATCGTTATTAATATAAAGTTCCTACTGGCTTACTTATGTTTTTTAAAATGTGTGTTTGGATTTATAAATGTCTCAAATGTCTGTCTAACACATAATTAGCCAATGCATCTGTCAATGTGTTTAGACATCTAGGAAAATGTTGATATTTGATATAATCAAAATTTCTTTCCAAGAGGTGAATTCTTAAGTATACCCTTAACAAAGTAGGACTTCATATGGAATGAATGTTACTTAACTACAACACTACTAACTGTGAATCAAGTCATAAAATAATATGATGGATTCCAAATGAAATGGCGTCAGTTAATAATTCAATAATTGCACTGTATTCCGTGACATTATTAGTTGGACGACCAAGGCAAACACTGTGTAGATTTCCCATGCAACAGACACTAGGTTTTGAGTATTGCAACTAGCACCATCATCAAATCCAATATAGGGTAGCTAAGACATTGAAATCTAGAAACAAATCACAATGCAAGGTAAGCAACTAAAAGGAAGAACAAAAATGAAAAAAACACACTAGAGTATGATACACTAAAAATACACAACACTCATGCAAAAATAGTTTAATCATAGTACTTATTCAAGTAAAGCCCATTTCTTGGTTAACTTAAAGGAATTCCATCATAATCTACCAGCTGATAATCCCCTTTCTCCAACACATGTTTCACAATATAAGGGCCAAACCACATAGGCTTGAATTTACCGTCCCCTAATAAGTCACGATCATGTTCGTAAAGAAGAACCAAATCACCCTTAGAAAAAACATGTGGTTTGACATGATTTTCATATTTATCTTTGACACGCTTCTTCTGAGTTTCAATGATTAAGGAAACATCATGGTGAGTCTCGTCTAATTGCATCAAATACAAGAGACATTCCTCTTCAGTTGAGGTGTTTGGGAGAAGTTCAACAGCTAGTTTCAAATATGGGATTTCACATTCAATCAGAAAAATAGCTTCAATACCATATACTAACTGGAAAGGTGTGAACCCCATGGAAGATTTAAGGGATGTTCGATAGGCCCATAATGTCAAGAAGAGAATCGTGTGCCAACTTGACTTGTGAATTCCTATTATCCATCAAAGCATAGTAGTAAGAATTTTGTTAATTGCTTCAACATGGCCATTGGCCTGTGGATAGTAAGGTGTTCAGTTTTCATGTCGAATACCCAACTTCTCGGTAAGTCCAGACATCATGAAATTTCAAAAATGACTACCATGGTCAGTGAAGATGGCTTGAGGGACACCAAATCTAATAACAATATGATTGAATATGAATAACATTGCAATTTTCCTGGTTTTATCAAATGTAGGCATCGCCTTGGCCCATTTAGTGAAATAATCCATGGCTACGATCATGTATCCATGTCATCAGTCGAGTGAGGGTTACATGTCATGAAGTCAATGACCCATTTAGCGAATGGACCAACGGAAACTACAAGGTAAAGAGGAGTAGGATGAGATCATATCTTATTGTTATACATTTGACAAGCGTGGCATTTCTGGACGGCAATAATGCAATCCTTAAACAATGAAGGCCAGGAGTAACCAGCTCATAAGATCTTTTGGACAGTGGCATGCCCAGACATATGACCGCCACATGCTCTAGAATGACAATCATTCAAATCTTTCTCAGCTTCATAATAGGTTAGACATCGTCGAAATATGGAATCAATACCATGAGGGTAAAAATTATCACCAAGGATAATGTACTGACGGGATTGATACCGAGTACAACGATGATCCACACTAGAAATATACAATCCACACTAGAAATATCGGGCCAAAATGTTTGGGTTTGGAGATAAATGATAATGTATCCATACCATATGTTGTCAAAACTAATTAGAAAGAGAGACTCATCGGGAAATGGATCCTCTGCCACATTTTTTGTCTCGGTAGAGGGAAGGTCACATATCAACTCGAAAAAAACCAAAGATTTATTTGATTTAGCACGCTCAAATTACAAATCAAACTCTTAGAGAATCACTATCCATTTGGAGTATTTCCCCCCCAACAATTTTTGAGTAAGGATGTGTTTCATAAGGTTGTAATTAGAAATAACAATGGTTTTGTGTAATAAGATATAATGAGGAAAACATTCAACAACTTGAACAGATACCAAGGCTAGTTTATCCACATGCAAATATTTGGTTTCGATGGTCATGAGACTCTGACTCAAATAGTATAGGACATGTTCATCATGTTCATCATTCTCTTGAACTAGAACCATAGTGATGGTAGAGTCTGAAGTATCTAAGTATAAGAAATAATCTCGACTATAATCAGGTGGAAATAAGAGTGGTGTATGGGTTAAGGAAACTTTCAAAGCTTCAAAGGCCTTGTTGACAGTGTCATCCCATACAAAATTATGAACCTTTGTAAGAAGTCAAGTAAAACCTTTCGTTAATTCAGCATAGTTGGGGTTGAATCGTCGTAAATATTTTGCCTTCCCTTGCAAACTTTGGAGTTGGTATAATGTAGAAGGAGGAGGTGGATTGAGAATAACTTCAACCTCTAGAGGGCCTACCCTAATCCCATTTGTAGAAATGATAAAACCAAGAAGTTGTCTGGACTCCACACAAAAAATGAATTTATGTGGATTCAATCGTATGTGATAATAGCGATAGCATAGGAAAATGGCCCGTAAATGTGTCAGGTGATCTTGACGATGCATGGAATGCGTCGGTAAATCATCTAGGTAAGGTTGTACAATGTGCTTAATATCGTGAAAAGCATAAGACATAGCATGATGAAAAATCGCACCAACATTCTTGAGATCAAAAGGTATTTTCCGATAAGCGAAGGTTCCCTAAGGGTAAATAAGAGCAGTATTATGTTGATTCGTAGGTAAAATATTGATTTGATTATAGCCAGATAATCCATCCATCAAAGAGAATATTTCACTCCCAACATAGTCATCAATGATCTGGTCAACGAAAGGGGTTGGATATTTGTCTTTGGGACAAGCCTTGTTAATATTTCTATAATCTACACAGACACGATCATGTCTTGTTTCTTCATAACCAAAACAAAATTAAAAACCCAATCAATCAATGCCACAAGATAGACAAAACCATCTTTAAGAATTTTTTCAACTTAGAGTTTAATAACAGAAGCTTTAAGTGGATGTATTGGGTGAAGTCTTTGTCTAATGGGTTTATCATCTAGGTAACTCTTAATCTCATGTACAACAATATCTAGAAAAATTTGAGGCACCTCTTCATAACTCTAGGAAAAAACGTCACAAAATTCTTGGAAAAGAGATTTATAAATTTGGACCTCATTGGAAGAACATGATGTGCCAATGTGAACATTTTCCATGACTCCGAGTTTAATTGAAATATATAAAGGGATGGTAGGCAAAATGTTAGCAAAGTTCCATTCATACAAAACATCATGTATTGGTTAAGGAAAAGTGGAAATAGTAACAACAATAAACACATTCAAAATCCGTTGATAACTCTCTATGGTCTCTGGTTTCGGGAAGATAATAGAACGATGATGCCCATTGTCCCATGGGGTGTCTTCCATAGACATAATTGTCATAATAATCTCATCGGTATGAAAAAATATGTGAAACAAATCCAGAGACGTGTCTAAGAGAGAACGAGGAGAGGGATTTTCCAATTTAATAGCTTGATAAGCCAATTCTACCGGACTTAAAGGAATTTTGTCACCATAACGAAGACAATCGTCAGAGATAGGTATTATCTAAGGGTCATAAGACTAAGGTATTTCACCAACAATGGTCGATATCATGTCAATCGAGGAAAAAAAATGAGTAGGAATATCAGGTGATGTAATGGGGAACGTACCCATTAATGATGAATCTTTTAAAAGACCCACACCGACATTCTCATAACAGGGAGATGTTTTCGCAATGAAAGGTACATTACTAGTATGGGCATAGGAATTAAATAAGGCAATTTGATAGACAATAACAAATTTTCCTTGGTGAGAGAAACATCTCACATGGAAAAGAGTAGAAACAACTGCACACATGGAATCAATCCAACTACGACCAAGTAAAATGGTGTAATTGAGAGGTGCATCAAAGACCTCAACCTCAATAGTGACCACTTTACCTTCTAACGCAATAGAAAATGAAGGAAGAACACCATAAGGTTTAAATATTGCAGCATTGAATGATTTAAGAGTATTGTGTGAATCAGTAAGGGAAGGACAGCCAATGGATTTCCAACAAGTGATGGACATGACTCAAGTCAGGGATCCTTCACCAATAACGGTTCAACAAATATTCTTATTTTCCACAATTACTTGTATCTAAAACGCTAATTAAGGAGGAATCCTTGGAATATGATCTTCCAAGTCAAAGATTATCAAGTTTGTATTGGTAGAATCAATGCCACCAATATCCTTTAATAGTTCCTTTTGTTGTGTGGGACAAATTTGAAGGACTTCAAGAGCCGACATCGTAGAAGGTGCCTGCACAAGATATTCTACAATGTTGTAATAAATTTGAGTAGAACATATGTGAGGATTAAATGATGACTTATGAACAATACCCTTAGGAGGAGGAAGAAGAATTGTATCTAAACTCGGTCATTTGAGATGAAGAGGATCATTGGGAGGTGAATTCGATGGAGGAGGTTGAACCAATGGAGGTGGTGAATCATCAACTTTCTCTTTTGAAGGACAATAATCTTTGGCTCGAGTAGGGATTGCAAATCCGTTCTTCTTGGATTCACCAATACATATAAGTACATAAGATGTGGTAGAGGGGGAAGGTTGTTCATGAATGAACAAATGGGCTTGCTGCTAAGAAAGAAAAGGTTGTGACAAAACAACGAGTGTAGGAGGTTTCCTGGTCCCTTGCAGGAACTTATTAACCTTACCACATCGTGGACAATATTTCATATAATGATCCTCACCATAGACAAGACAAGGATAACGAGGTTTGCACTTTTCTTTGTCATTAGAAGGCTCAGTCTTGGGTGTATCATATTTATTATTATTATTTTTGTCCTCTTTATTCTTTCCCTTCCCTTGCATTTTATTTTTCATTTTACCGGTAGGTGTAGATTGAATCGAATTAACCTCACAGGTGTTACCGAGAGAAGGGGTTGGAGGAGGAGTATTCTATACATTATCAGTATTAGACTTGGGATTGGAATGACTGGCTTGTTTAGACTGAGTCTGAAGGTGAAAAGTGCCAATCATGCCATCAACAAAATGAGAAGATACTAGATGTGTTGGGGTTGGATTTGTAGATGGGTGAGGAGTGTTATAACCCTAAATTTCACCAGACATGCATACCTGGCATTAGGCCATCTAACTTGCTATCTTTTCCAAGCCATAACTGAACAATCTCTTCTAAAAATCATTGTTTTGAAGATGTACATGCCCTGCACCACTACTTCCCACGTACACACACCTGTTTCCCTAGTACATCCCGTGTACACTCACAGAATATCACGAAAAATGGAAAATTGTGTAGGATACTAGTTTTTGGGCCATTACATAACTGTTTGACTGCCCATAGCCAGTCACCCCAACCATTACTATCTATTTTGGCATATAAAAGAAGGGGTTGGGGTCCCATTGCAAAAAGGAGGAACGAGAGAATAGAAACTCTGCCCATTTCCGTATTCCCCCTTTGCCCCAATATTTGGCAACCACATTGTAACTTTGAGCCATAATTCCCTTTTCCTCCATTGCAATCCCTTGCCATTTCCCTAGAGAGAAATAAAAAGGACAAGGAGACGTGGAAGCAATTGGTGCATTGTGAAGAGGAGCTCAGGACCGAGTTCAAGGAATAGTGTCGATCTCATATTGTAAGTGACTTTGGTGAGAGTAATATAAAGAAGTACTTTTTCTGTCTCGCCAAATGACGTCTTAAATGTCAATGATTTGTTTACATTTCTTGTTTATGATGTCTAACCCACTAATCCATATGTAGAATTCATGCTTGTAGTTTCTTGTTTATATTTTGGTGAATGTAGGTCAGCCTTGGGAGGAGACTTTCAGTCAGGAAACAACTAAGCATTAAGTTATCGACATCGAACAAAGAGTTTAAGGTATGCCTATCAGATCCCTACACTTTGTCCTTTATGTATGATTGTGGGGTAATGTTGGGATAGCTGATAAAAAGTAGGATACTTTAGATGGTTAGCTATGCCTACATTTTCGAACTCTGGTGTAGTCCGTAGAGGGGTTTTCCCGCTATAGCAGAATTAGCGACCATATTGGGGATGTCTCTAGGGTCTTTGGGAATATTTCTTTTTGGGTTCTTTGAATCAGTTTATTCATTTTTTTCTGAGTTTCTGTAAGCTTCTGTGTCTTTAAGGGATTCTAGTCTTCCATACCAGTACTCCCTGCCTGTGCCAGACTGTTGGTTTTCATTTTTTTGAGGAGTTACAGAGGTGTACGCGGCCTGCAGTGGTCCTGCATGCATGCATACGTGCCCTGCCTTTGGACATCCTTCATACATACGTTGGTTGTTGAAGTGTCAGTAGCGTGCCTATTGAGAAATGTTTTGTAAAAGGAAGAGGCAGTCATCCTCTTCCCTGTCAGGAGTCACAGTTCTCGGGGGTTTTCTTGATCTAGGCTTGGTCTCTATTATAGTAGTGTGTAGCCTAGGTATTACTTTAGTTTAGCTTTCTTTTGACCAAATATTTCTTGTGTTTTCTTTAATAGGGTTTTTAGACAAGTTGGTGAGTCTTCTTTCATCTTCCTGCTTGGTATTGTCAATGACTCCCTGCGATCTACAATTGGGCCAGGAACCATTTCTTGCTCCTGTCTTGTTGTCATTTTTCCCTTTTTTTCTTTGGAAGAAAAGAAAAGAATTCGTTTTCAAATTTCTTGTTTTGAAGCATAAAACAATAAAAAAAATCTTTCACTTCTTTGTTTGGTAAAGTAGTTTAGATTAGTTTCTTTATTTACAAAGGAAAAATAAAGTTTTCTTAAGTTCTTTACTTGATTTCTTAGGACATTAAGTAGCTCGTAGTTGAGTGAAATAGTGTTTCAAGTTTTTCTTTTCAGAGATATCAGGAAAGTAGTTACAAAAATTTTGGTGAAAGAGTTTAAATTAGCAAATCTTTTGTGAAGAAGAAGTAGTTTTGTTTCCAGTTCCATCTTATGCTCTTCTCTTTCGTCTCTTAAAGAACATCACTGGTTTCATTTTTTTTCCTTTTGACTTAATACAGCCACTAAAACTAATGTTTAATTAAAATTTATTAGACTTTGTATTTGTAGGGTCCATCAACGCAATCTAGGCTAGAGCCTTGATTTAGGATTGGAGAGGAAACTCTTCAAGGCTACAAAAACAAATATAAGAGTCTGTGATAAGGAGTTCTTGAAAGTCCAGTAACTGTGAAAGTTATCCAGGACCCTCCTCTAACACAGGGGCTAAATACGAGGTCGTGTGCAGGAAGGTAACAAAGATAACCCCTCCAAAGTCAGACCAAGCATAGCGGGGAACGCATATAGAGGGCTTATCGTGGGATTACGTTGATCACATTTTCCACGGAGCTTCGTGGGTCTTGAATCCATTCGAGGTCCTCAGCCATCTTCTGTAACACTTGATTTTGATACCCTTGATGGGTTTCAAGCTTGATACCCTTCTCATTGCGGTCCACCCGACTGTCGACTGTACCCTCCTGGTGACTGATCGCGCACTGGCAACCTAGTTGCCTTTATATTAGTGACTTACATAGGTGACTATGGTGGTATACC
>SNQJ01S0100745.1:0-30822 GCA_010110895.2 Picea sitchensis | reverse complement strand
AATCTTCTACAAATATTTGATCAAATTTAAGCAAAATTAATGAAAAAAATATAATAGTTATCTAAATTTCCTTGATACATATTAATATACCTAACATACAACTTCGATACAAACCTTTTATATCCTAACGAGAGGGTATTTAAAACCATGAAACTTTCAAGGCCTCCATAACAATGAAGAACTACATTTCAAGCATATGCGAAACACTCAATCCATGTAAGGTTAAGTCTTAATTCACGCTATAAAATATAAGTAAGATTAGACCCTACCCTTCATCTTTTCGGTTTCACTAATGAAGTATTTTTTACCAGTTTCAACATAAAGTGGGGATGGCATAATGATCCCATGCCTTGGATAAATTAATGGAGAATAAAAGAAGAAGTTATTTTGTAAAATATTGTACAAGCTAAATATAAGGAGAATCTATGGTACAATAAAGAATTATAGGATAAAACAAAATTAAGATATTATAAGGAGGTGTTTAACCCTAAACTTGAAGATAAAAAGTATATTTGTTTTAACAGAGCTAATATTGCTAAAATAACTGCTAATTCTCATGAGTTTCATAGTGAAACTAAGCATTGGGAAACCGCAAAACATCATGGCAAGAAAGAATGTATGATATTTACGACACCAATAGGGTTGAAGATGAAAAACACTTTATCCTAGAATGCCCTACATATACCCAAAAACTTTAGTCATCTTGAAAGGATTCTCTTAATATTTTTAAATCATCCAAATAACATTTTAAAGAAATTCAAGTAATCTATTACTTTACTTAAGGTCTAATAAACAATTTTACATTAACCACCACTATCATCATATACATATATATATATACATATAATTAATTTTATTTTTTCTTTTATAAATAATTTTTCTAAATTTTTTTAAAAATATTAATTAGTAAATAAAATTACATTTTATAAATATGAATAAATTATTAAATATATAATCTACATATAACATTAAATAATAATAAAATATATAAAGTACACTCATGCATAGAGAAAGAGATAGATTGAATGTAAATAATGACTTTGTATATCCTACAAATAAGTAAAAGGAATATATATATTGTTGATGTCAATGATTATGTAATATAATATTTTAAAATTTGAAAAAAAAAATTGAAATTTATACTTACCACTATGTAGGTATAATAAAACCAAAAAAGTTGTCCCCACTTGTGAAATCAATAAAGTGAAGTTGATTTTGAGACATCTGCGGCCAACCCTGTAATAAGGGGTCGAAATCAATAACCAATAATATGTAAGATAAATAATTTTAAATAGGTCAAAAATATATATAAAATTTAATTGTAATGTCATAGTTTAGAAAGCCTTAGAGATTTTTTGGTCAATTATTGAATAATAGTTGATCAACCACGTATCTATTACTATATACCATGTGGAGCGACAGGTATAATAATATAATAAAATTAATTAAATGATATGAAATATAAAAAATTTAAAAACAACTTTAAAATTAGTTAATATATATAATACTCAATTTATTTTTTATTTTTATAAACGTTTAATAAATTTAAAATTAATACAAAGTTAAAATTATTATAATTTCTTTGGATGGGTGGATGGGTATCAACATGACATTTTCCACAAATTTGTTTTGCTTTATATTCATAATGAAATATAAAACAATCCATACATATAGTGCTTACATCGGTAACTACCACATCCATATCATGGTAAGTTCCCCTAATAATCATAACAGACTATCCATCACATATGTCAAATCATTGGCAATCTAACAATATACCATAATACCGAACAGAAACATTATTGAGTCAAAAAGAAAAAGAAAAATAATATAATGGTCAAAAGAGCAAAAAGATGAATCATCCAAGACACCTGGAGAAAAGAGTAGTAGATATCCTAAGGAACATATGATGTCATGTTCCTCTCCAGCCGTGGAAAAATTTAATTTTCGAGGCCGACTTTATTTAGAACCAACTTTGAAAGTTTGTCTGCCTCAGTATTGACTTCACGAAAAACATGTTGGAATGTAATATTTTGAAAAAGAGATTTTAATTCAACAATCTAACTTCCGATACTCCAATGATAATACATCTTGTTGACCCTTGCTAGACAACCACTCTATAATGATCCTCGAGCCACCCTGTACAAAGAAATCCTTGATGTCCAAGTGAATGGCCAGAACTAGAAGTGCCCATGCACCAAGTAGCTACGCTCTGTTGTTTGAACCTGGGCCACAATTTAGGTACAAATTGTAAATTATGTTCTCATTTAAACGGATGACACCACCTACTCCACTATTTAATCCACTTGTCACAGTTGCACCATCAAACCACCTCGCCAAAAACCTTGTCGCGGGGTTCTTTGTAATCTTATGCACTTTCTTCTTCCTATGGGACAATTTATAATCATTTAGAGCTGAGAGTGATAGAATAACCACCCTCTGAGTAGAAGGCTTCACATTTTCAAAAATCGCATCATTTCTTTCCCTCCATAAAAACCAAACAATGAAAAGTTCGGGAGTGTTGGATAACTTGTATTAAGAGTTCTCCAATTCCTGTAGCAGTCAGGGATAGATGTGCCAGACCAAAATCCTGTAAGAGATAATCTATGAGTTACCTTAGACTAAATACCTCGCCGAAAAGGGAAAAAAACAAATAGATGGAATATCGATTCCTCCTCTTTAATAGATAAAGGGAAAAGAACCTGACCAATAAAGCCCCTATGCTGAAGATTATCCCGAGAGAGTACTTTATTTTCGACCATCAACCATGAAACAAATTGTAAATTATGTTCTCATTTAAACGGATGACACCACCTACTCCACTATTTAATCCACTTGTCACAGTTGCACCATCAAACCACCTCGCCAAAAACCTTGTCGCGGGGTTCTTTGTAATCTTATGCACTTTCTTCTTCCTATGGGACAATTTATAATCATTTAGAGCTGAGAGTGATAGTACAACCACCCTCTGAGTAGAAGGCTTCGCATTTTCAAAAATCGCATCATTTCTTTCCCTCCATAAAAACCAAACAATGAAAGTCGGGAGGGCTGGATAACTTGTATTAAGAGTTCTCCAATTCCTGTAGCAGTCAGGGATAGATGTGCCAGACCAAAATCCTGTAAGAGATAATCTATGAGTTACCTTAGACTAAACCTCCTTCGAAAAAGGGAAAAAAACAAATAGATGGAATATCGATTCCTCCTCTTTAATAGATAAAGGGAAAAGAACCTGACCAATAAAGCCCCTACGCTGAAGATTATCCCGAGAGAGTACTTTATTTTCGACCATCAACCATGAAAACATTTTAAGATTTTGTGGATAGTCCCATTTCCAAAGTTCCTTTCTCCAACCTCTGATGCAAAAGGCGTGTTTCTTACCTTTGACTGCCTCATAAACATTTTTAACAGTAATCCTTCCGGAAGAGTCACCATTCCATTTCAGAACATTTGGTCTACACCCAAGTTTAATTCCATTATTTATGATTTCCCTCCTATATGTCTTCCATTCCTGAGAAAGTGTCCCCTGCATATCTAAATCATCACTAGTAACCCAATAGTCCCCGAGACTTCTAGGTCTCAACACCCCTTATGTTTGAAATAAATAATGGATCCCTCGATGTTTTAAAGCCAAAATGAGACCTTCGGAGAACAGAGAAGATTCACCCATACCTATAATTAAGTCTCTCCCAATGAAAATGAATGTTCCATAACTCAGATACCAGGCAATCCAGTGGAGAATAATATTCAATGATTTCAGTAAATACTTCTAGGTCGGTGAGCCAGAATATCTAGATGCCGACTCCATTCTGAGACAATGTTCAACTAGGAGAGGCGATAGATACTTAGCTTTGATAATTTGATGCCAAAGTCCATCACCCATTAATACCCTCCAATGGGTATTTGCATCCATCGCTCGACTGAAACTGAAAATATTTCGCAGCACCCATCCCCCAAATCTTTTCGGACGGGCTATATAATGCCAATTGCACAGGTGATATCCTTTTCTCTTTTTATTGCCATTCCATAGAAATTTGAAGGTGACTTGTCGGATTCTATGGAGAATCAAGGATAGGATGTTTGCTAAGGCCATACAATAGACTAGTTGGATTTCCAGGACAGCCTTAATGAAGACTAATCGGCCCCCCAAAGTCAACCACCTATTACACCAATGTGTGATTCTGAATTCAAATTTTTTTAGTAGCCAATCCCAATCACATGCCTTGTGCTTGTCAACTTTCAAAAAATAACCCAAGTATTTAAAACCCGATGCCAACTGATAAACTTCAAAAGGAAAGATAGTTTTTATATCATCTAATACTGTTGAGTGTACCCCAGACTGATATAAATATTATTTATGTGGATTGATCATCAATCCGGTGGCATTGCAAAAGAGAACCAAGAGCCTATTAATATCCTACCACACATTTACAGATGCATTAGTCATTATGAGGATGTCGTCAACAAAAACGAGATGTAGAACAGATAACAATCTAGTTACCTTATTACCAGTCAACAAAGCTTCTTCCTGTTTCTTTTTTAAGGCAAGACTCAAACCTTCCATCATTAGGATAAAAATAAGTGGTGAAAAAGGACACCCCTGTCTAATACCTCTACCCCCATTGAAAAACTTAGTGGGCTCTCCATTGATGAGAACAACATATGTGGTCGATGTGATACATCTCATAATCCAATTGGTTGTTGGAAGACCAGAACCACATTGTAATAGAACAAGTATGATATAATCCCAACTAATACATTCATATGCCTTCTTCAAGTCAATTTTAAGAATCATGGCTTGCAACTTTTTCACTTTAATGCTATGGATACAGTCCTGTGCTATGCCTATAGCGTCTATAATTTGTCTACCTCTGAGAAAACTAAACTTCTCAGCTGAGAGAGTGCGAGACAATATAGGTCTTATGTGAGTTGCTAAGATCTTCATTATAATATTATAACAAATATTACAAAAAGAAATCGGCCTGAAGTTTCCAAAAGTAGCTGGTTCATTGACTTTTGGAATAAGAGCTATAAAGGTTGAATTCAACGATCTATTAACCATACCAGAAGTGTGTGATTCTTCAACAACCTCCCAAAGGTCATCTGCTAGCAGATCAAAGAAGTGTAAATAAAACTCCACTGTCCAACCATCTGCACCAGGACTCTTTTCCTTAATAAACGCCTTTAGAACCTCTAGAATCGTCGCCTTCGTAACTGGCTTTTCAAGAGCATGAACCTCCTCAACTATTGTCAATATAGGATATATTCTCACTGCCTCAATCTAATCCACAATCGAGAGATGTGATTCTTTGTAAAAGGAACTGAAATCTCCTAAAGCTTCTCCCTTAATATCCTCTTGTCCTATAAAAACATGATCAGGTTCATCCTTTACCTCCCAAATATATACTTTTATTACGTCTAAAGCTAGCATACTTATGGAATAATTTGGTATTCTTGTCCCCTGACATGATCCAAATTGCCCATCTCTTATGTCACCAAAATTCCCCCTTGGCCAATAACAAATTGTTCCTCTTTTTTATGAGTAAATTTAATCAGGTGAATGGCTCAGTTTGTAGGGGGTGTTCCAGAATTTATTTTGTGAGAAAAGCAATATCCTTTTCAATATGAGTATATTTCTGCTGATCACTCTTCTTTTTACTAACAAGCCACTTTCTCACTCTGTCCTTCAATAATTTTAACTTCCCTACTAATCTTGATTATGTGTTTCCTCCCATTCGGTCCTATGTAGAAGTCCACACATCTTTGATCCCCAAAACTCTCATCCTTTAATAGAACAAAATTAAACTTAAAAGGATAAGACATAGACTTGACCCCAAAATCAATTTGAAAAAAAATGGGCGAATGATTCGAAATGTAGTGTTGATCAACCCATGATCTGTAAAGTGTCGATTTCTCAAGCAAATTAGCAAATGCATAGACTCTGTCTAGTCTTTTAGAAAAATTTTCCTTCACCATCCTGTAATTGCTCCAAGTCGGAACCACCTCTATAGGCTTAATGTCAATTAAGTGGTGTCTCAT
This sequence comes from Picea sitchensis, assembly GCA_010110895.2. Classification (NCBI taxonomy): domain Eukaryota; kingdom Viridiplantae; phylum Streptophyta; class Pinopsida; order Pinales; family Pinaceae; genus Picea; species Picea sitchensis. Next base: position 24,786 of record SNQJ01S0100745.1, on the reverse strand, counting down.
GAACAGGTCTCTGAAGTATTGTGCTTGTGAGTCTAACAAGCCCGAAGGCCCCCAAATTTCATCAGAACTAGTCATAAAATTGAAATCACTAGCAATAATCAAATTCCTTCGATCAAGAATACCACTAGCATTCAAATTCTCCTAGAAAGTTATGCGTCCAATGCACGGTCCATACAAATTTATGAAGATGATCCTTCTGTTGTCAATAATATGAACACCTGCCAATAGAATACCACCAGCACATAAGAAAGGTTGTATATGCAATAGATAAGGGTTCCATGCCACCAGGAGGCCTTCAGACTTCCCCTTCGAACTCACAACAAAGAGCTTTCAAGATGGACACAATGCAATCAAAAACTTCCTAGATTTTTCCTCATCCACAAGTGTTTCCTGAAGAAAAATTAAATCTGATTTAGTAGAAGAGATTAAACTTTGCATGTTGGGCAGTTTTAAGGGACCCCCCCACCCCTCTTATATTTATGGAAAGGGGGATCATGATTTAGCCCTCGCAAGGGCTTTCATGCCTCTAAGCGCCACTTTTTCCATAGAAGAAGATCCTTTCTCTTGTTTTTTGCGAGCACTCCTTGCTTTAATAGGAGATACCTCTGTGCTCAGACCTATTGACCAGGCCAGTTTCTTAATACACTGCGGTCTTCCAGACTGCAAAGCCTCACCAGTATCACAAAAACGGTTTTCAAATGCCTGTGTTCCCCAAAAATTTTGTAGGGGAATCATATGTAGGGGCTCATGTGACGAAGGTGAAAATGACTCAAGTACCGATGCCAAGGGAGGATCAAAACCAGTCGATACAGACATGGGCACATGTAGCGAGGAAGGGGCATTAGGGAGAGAGTTAAAAGAGTCTAAGACCTCAACATTTGGATTGTTATTTAAATATCCACCCATTTCATCATTAGGGACCCCTAAAGACTCTTCCCCAACCACCACTTATGCCCCCTTCCCAGACAAACTCGAAGAGATAACAAGTAACAGAACATAATTCTCCAAAAATTTCCTTTCCCAAAGTGAGAGTTTAAGAAAAAGTGAAGGAAAAAAGAAGTTGAGCTTACCCAAGAGTGTGTTAGGATCACCATCCAAAGCCACCTCCAAGTCCTCTATAGCTCCTGTGCCCAAACGGTTCGGTCCAACTGATATTTCATCCATACAATGTAGGTTCGATGAACCAAAACATTGTTCGTCTTCTTCCTCTGTGGCAGCACTAGAGGGTTGACAATCCTTCCTAAGGTGGCTCATTTGTCAGCAAGAGGAACATCGAAAAGGCATCCCAAGATAGTCTAAACATTGGACATAAACTTATCCTCTCCACTCTAGCTCAATGGAGTCCATCAGGCCTGCATGAAAGTCTAACTCAACCAGAACTTTTGCCATATGCTTATCAGTCGATGGAAGACAAGTTTCATCAAATTTCAAAAAATGGCCAAGTAAATTCCGAATGGCCTTAAGCGCAGGTAAATTCCAGAGATTCAAGGGTAGTCCTGGTAACAAAACCCAGACATGCCTATAGCTAAAGTACTTAGAAGATGGAGTAAAGCATGTTTTCCATTGTTTCAGCATAAGGCTACCACCCTTGTAATCCTAGAACTGAGTTAAAATGCTCTGCACATCCTCGGGCGTCTTAAAAAGAAGATTGAACCAACCACAAGTAAGAGTCGTATATGTCGGGATATACCCAAGTCAAGTGAGCCAAACCTCTTTCATCCAGTCTATGAAGGATAAATCACATTTACGTTTATAAGCAAAGTGACCTACTAGTGCACAGAGTGACAACTGACACGTCTCCTCGAGCCCAACATCCATACCAATAACCAATGGCCGATGAGTTTTTTTTGTCTTCCAGGCTCTAGCAGCCTTCCTATATCTAGAAACCTTTAGAGACTCTAGTTCACTCTGACCACGCTTCGAGGGGGGAACCTTTTCAGACCAAGTATCCTTATGAGGATAACCACTACCACCCTTGTTACTAAACTTCTGAGAATGGCTCGGTCGAACAACACTTGAAGTTATCAACCACTCAACTGTAACCGGAGGCCAAGAGGGCTGGGAAAACAAGACTGAGTTATCATAGGTAGCAAGAACAAAGGAAGTCAAATATGTTAATGCAAGAGGTGATGGCTCCAAGGAGTTTAATGTGGTTCCTAAATGCTTCTGACCTTCGTTTAAACCACATAACTCATCAACAAATTTGAATAGACCTTCCCGGTCCCATCCCTCCTCGTTAGATGCACCTAAAAATCCACTATCTTCGAAGTCCATCGATGAAGTTGCCAGCTTGACAAAGGGACATCACCTCTGAACCAGAAAAACAAAACGAATCCCATGGGTCCCTACCTCCATATCATCTCGAGTAACCAGTAGTAAAGACAAATAATAAAAGGGTGTCAAATCTCATAAAATAAAACTAAGGGGATAGGTGAAGCCCTGAAAATACCACCCAGGTGAGAGGGGATATCTCAGGTGAGAGGGGATATCTCAAGGTTCCCATCCAAGGGAACCCGAAAAAACAATTACTAAACTTGGAAGTTCACCATGTAAGCCGACTAAAAATTTGAAAAAAGAGCTATAAAATGTAACCCGCCCAAAAACCCAAGTGCTTCAATATCCTACCTAAACATGGCTTCAACGAGAGTGTGAATTTGAAATAAATATTGCATTGGGGTATCAACATGACATGCATCCAAGGTAAATGGACGTGAGTAGTAGCGCTACTTTAAAGCTCAAACATCCATCCGCAAGCTTGATAAATATGTTATGCATGTCACTCTCAGAGAGGAATGGAATTTGGATTCATCTTTAAGCGTAAAACAATTTTTTTTTGGCAGTTTGAGTATTTATATTTCCCGAACGTCATGTTTGTATTTGTGTCCTTCAACAATGAAGTTTTAATAAGAAATTAAAATTTCAATATTAAAGTTTTGATTAAAAAATTGTTCTTCAATAATTGAAGTTATATTAAATTTTTTAAATTTATTCTGTATTACATTAAATTAAATTCAACATTAAATTTATTATGTATTATCAAGAAACTCATTCTCAAAAAAGAGGACACACATTTTCTGTGAGTATTACAGGCTAAAGCAATGAGAAAATTGTAGGAGTTATGTGGAAGGAAAACAGAGACATTACAGACATAGATCATTTGAGACTATATTTAATATAAGTAGAAAACATGCTCATGCTCTTTTAAATAAGTTCAAAATAAGGTAGGGAAAAGTGTAGATTTAGGAGAATAATCATGCTCATTTAAATAAGTTCCAAACAAGGTAGGAAAAAGTGTAGATTTAGAGAATGCTCATACTCCTTTTAATACGTTCCAAACAAGGTAGGAAAAAATGTAGATTCAGGAGAATATAAGCCTTATCTATTAAATTATAATAAAAATTTAGTGAATATTTATGATAATTTTATGTAAATAAAAATAATAAGAATAATGAGAATTTTTATGTAAATAAAAATCATAAATTTAACTTATTTCGATTAAATTTCCATGAATATTTATGAAATTTTTTATGTGAATAAAAAATACAATATTTAAAATATATATTACATCAAAATTATCCATTTTGCCGAGAATTTATATATCATCCCAATTAAATTACAATATTTAAAAGTGTAAATTACATCAAAATTATATATATATATATATATATATATATATAAATATATTCCATCAAAGTTTGGAAAAAGGATGGATTATCTATTGCTCCCTAACTCCCCATAGTTTGTATGTCATCCAAATTTCCATTACTATCATAAATAATTATATACAATACTAGTTAAAACTTAAAACATCAACAACTACACCCATTTTCAAGTTGCCAACATTTAACTAATAAATAATTATATATAACACTAGTTAAAACTTAAAACATTAACAACTACACCCACTTGCAAGTTTCCAACATTAACTAGGCTTACCTCGGGAAGTTCCAGAGCACTTATTCTCTTTTTTGAAATGACTATGCTTGAAATAATGGATAAAATAGTGTTGGTAATTGTAAATTTCTATTTTCACCCATATTTATTGTTTGTGTTCAAATGGGAAAACCTCTACAAGAACTTCACCCTTGATATATTTTAAATCATTCACCCCTTTCAACATAAGGTTGTGAATTAGAGATGTGCACAATGCACCTAATTATGTTATACTCTTGGATATGCGATTTTTCTTTGGATTTTGGGTGGAAAAACTGGGTTGGGCTAGCCCTCGCCCAACATAGGTTTAAATTTTATATTTTTCTAAATCTGGAAAAATAGTTCAAGAATAGGTTTTAATTTTATATTTTTCTAAATCGAGAGGAACTTGAGGGGAAAAAAAAAATAACCAGCGGTCCTCTTTTATGGGTTTCAAACAAATGTGATAGTGTTGGCTCAAAAATAAACTCTATGTTTCGTGTTGGAAGGAGCAGGATGGCTGCCACATTGTTGGGGCTTGTTATCATCCAGTGATAAGCTCTGAAGAAAATTTTATGGATAAAACTGATTTTCTTGTGTGAAAATTTGGCATAAATTTATATTCAAGATTTATATCTAGCATTCAAATTTAGAATTTATATTTAAGTCATTTTTTCAGAATTTATATTTAAGCTGGTTTTTGTTTTTGTTTTTCTTATGTTTTTAGCAGAATGGTCGCCATCAGTGAAAGTGTTGCTGCAACGTTTTATATCATGTAGTAACCACAACCTATTGTGTCCAGGGATAAGTGTTGAGGAAGAAGTAAGTTAATTTGTAAATAAAATTTATTTAAAAAAAAATGTAACTTAATGGAGAAAATTTTTATCTTCCATATGTATATTTATATGTGGGTTTTAATGCAATCTAACCATTTAAAACCTACCATTTTCGGTAAAAAAAATAAAGAAAATCACATTGAAGAAAACAAGAAACAAATTAAGGCAGTTGATGCGCAGGTTGATGCTAAAATGTGGGGATAAATACTTAATGGAATTCAAAGGCACAAATACAAAGAGAGTAGGCATAAAGACAAAGATGGTGGCATTACAGAGCATTGCAAAGGAAAGGAAACTTTATCCTTACCCGTTGTCCTCTTAATCCCTTCTGCCTTCCAATGGACAGTATTGTAATCCTTCTGATGTATGTATCAATCCAAAGCATTGCTCGATGCAACACGCTACCCACGGTTTTCCGAAGCTATCCAAAGACATAGACTGCAGTGAAACCAACACAACCATTTGTCGGATTGGGTTTCTAATGGGTCCAGAGTCCAGCGAGGATGGCAGGTAAATGAGCTAAAGTGGTAGGTAATTTCATGCACGAAGATTAATTACTACATTATCTACCAAGCCACTTGTAAATCGTATTCCTTATCGAAATTTGGAGATCATACATATTACCAGTTCCAAGATGGAGGAGATAAAATGTATTAATGGCGTTTTATGGAATTTACACCCTGTCATAAATAAACACTTAGAACAAAATTCAATGATGTCTTGTAGAATTTATTCCCCTTCAAAAACACATCCTCTCAATATGGTTACTCGTTCCTCGAGATGGTTGGATAAATAATTGGCTATATTTGATGGGAAAAATGCCCCATGACGGGCATTTTTCTCGTCAAATTCCACCCCTTCTCATAGGGGAGTATTAACGACCCCTATTTCCTAGAGTGTGAGAGCATCTAGATGAGAATGGTTGAAATTACAATGGCTATGATGAGAAGTTACTATATCCTTCCTTTACTACTGATGATAATAGCTCAGCCTCCACCATCTCGTTTCATGTGCATTTCATCGTCAATGAAGACAAGTCTTATCTGCGATGGGAAAACTCTGGCTAGAATTATCATCTCCATTCATGAGCTCGATTTGTGCAACCTGACTCATGTTTTCAGAGAAGTGGAAGAATCCTTCACCAAATCCATGCCTTGGCTTAGGGAGCCTGGGCGATCACGTTGAGGTAAAAATTCGGGTGGGAGAATGGATAACAAGAAGTTAGCAACAACGAACTCTTCCAATTCTCTAGAGTGCATTTTTACAATTTCACCACCCAAAAATGGAGAAGAAGATAATGCATTGAAATGGAAGGAGGTTTTCAAGATCTAGGGTTTTCAAGTTGAATGGTATGAGGTGAGTTATGAAGAAAAGGGTGAAGGAAGTTGGCATGTCTCTGCTCCCTTGGCTACCTCTCCGACTGGAAATGATTCTCCTTCTCATTTTAACGACACATGTTTTTCTTTCCTATCAAACCCCTCTATTGGTAAGTTGAAATATACTCTATATGCACATTCTTTATTCTTTAGTGTTCCATTCGTGCTCTCTAGATAATCTCATACACCTAGACTTTGAAGTCTATTGTGGTATGGTATATCTAAAGTTTAGCATGGAAATGTTGAATCAATGAATCTCCTGGCTTGTGGATTTGCATGCAAGCGAAACTCTCCAGTGCCTAGCTTCAAAAATGTCAGCCTAATATGTCGTACTATTGCAAGTTCATGTTCCTCTACCTATGAGTAGACAATATTCGTCATGAAAGGATAAGGTTCTACCCAATGCTCCGAGATGGATTCAACCTTTTTTTATTTTATTTTTGATGATTTAGCTTTCAGTATGATAGACATTTTGATGGTCATACTTTTTCATAGGGAACATGTATCTTGTAAACCACTACCATATTATTTTTTGACCCCTTAAAGTAGTTACAATATTGAACGATAGTTGTGCCTAGTTGGTTTCTTCTCACGAAAACTTGGGCATCAAGAGACAATATGCTTGTATGTGAAGTGTTATAGTAAGCATTACAATACTTTCTAACTTGAAAAAAATTATTAAAATATGTTTTATAATTTTTTACTTTATAATATTAAATAAATATAAATGATATACTAATTTGATAAATATAAAATATTAATAATGAGAATTACAAAATTTGATTGATTTGTCCATAAAAACATGGATATTGGGAGCACATTCGGAGGGAAAAATATTTTCTTTCATATTATTTTCCATATTGTTATTTGAATCTTATATGATTAAGTCTCTAATATGTCAAGAGTTAAGTGGTTGAGTAATTATATCAAGGAAAATGTGTTCCTCCTTATAACAGTTTAAATATATGATTTTCATATTTATAAAACATAAATAAAAATATTAATATTTGATATGAAAAGTGATGATGATGATGATGATGATGATGATGATGATGATGATGATGATGATGATGATGATGATGATGATGATGATGATGATGATGATGATGATGATGATGATGATGATGATGATGATGATGATGATGATGATGATGATGATGATGATGATGATGATGATGATGATGATGATGATGATGATGATGAGAAGAGAAGAAGAACCATGAATTGAACCAACATAACTCTAGTCGTCTCCTCCCTTCCTATACTCCTATCTCCGAGGAGTGAAATTAATGCAGGGTCTTTATGTTGGAGATTTGGTTTCATGGGAAACTTATTACTTTGGTCTGCGTTAGTGTAATGTTCCTGACTTGGCTAGTCTAGAGAGCTTGGCTGCTAATATTATTGTGTGTAGGATCAAAGGTTTACAACATATAAATGATCATACAAATAATAAATGCACGACAAAGGGCTGCAATTTTGTATTATGATATCTCGTGGATTACAAAAATGGTAGAATCTTGGTGAGATCACCGGCAATACTTCGACTGAATCAACATACAAGGTCTTAGTCGAGATATAAATAATGCGGTGAATAACAACACCATTTAGATCAAAGACAAAGGATCTTGGCGAGATACACAAAATAAACAGCTAGCATTGAATAACAACCTTTCAGAGGCTAGATCAAAAGACAAAAGGATCTTAGCCGAGGAATACAAAATATAAGCAACTAAAATATAATGCAGAATATGGGAGCGAAGAATGATGGAAGACACGGATGATCTTCCCGGTGACTAAGGTGTCTCTCAACACGAGAAATTATGGCTGGTGTCTTCCTCTGGAATACACTGAAACTATCTCTCATGAGATGTGCCTCTTCTCCTCAATGACAAGTCTTAATCGCATGTGATGAATTCATTAGCTGACCCTTCCTTTAGTTTTCCAAAACCCTAAATCATCTTTGAAACCCTAAATCGATGAAACCCTAATTCCTTTGTTGACTTCTATTTTTAGCTCATAATGACTTAAAAGCATTGTTAGCTCTTGTTAGCTCAATGTCACTTTCGAATATAACACCTGGTAGGGTGACCTCTAGTAAAAGCATTGTTAACTCTTGTTAGCCAATGTCACTTTCCGAACATAACATGTGATTGGGGTGACCTCTAGTAAAGCACGGTTAACTCTTGTTAGCTCAATGTCACTTTTCAGATATAACTTTTGTGTTTGGAGTGACCTCTAGTAATACTGTTTACCCCTCTTTGTACGGCTGTAGCTAGGGGTGGTTTAGACCATTAAACCTCTCCTCTTAGGAGCTCCTATTTGGAAAGGACATTCTGGTCCTCCCTTCAGTACTTGTCCTCAAGCAATACAGATCCAGAATGTGCAACACATAGCTCTCCCAGTAGCGTCCTCTAATGGAAGCCTTCTCCATCTGATCAAACACTCTCCTATGAACCTGCTCCTTAGTTTCCGCTCGAATTTCAAACCTCCTCGGAACTAACTGGTGTCCCTCCTCATCAGCGGGAGCTCCTACGATGTGTTAGTGAATTGTCCCAACACCTTTTTGAGGCAAGACAAGTGGAATACTTACATTATGAATCTTTCTCTCCTTTGGAAGCTCTAGCTCGTAAACAACCTCACCTACTTTCGGCATGATCTGTAGGGACCATAAAATCTAGACTTGAGCTTTTCGGCTCCACTAACCCGAGAGATGACTATCTATAGGGTTGGAGTCTCAAAACCCAAATCTCAACCTCAAAGGCGTGCTCTATCTTGTGCATATGCACTTATCTTATCGATTTTTAAGCCCTCTGTAGTTCTCTTTCAACAATTTGAGAATCTCTTGACTCTCTATGATCCAATCCCTTGCCTTGGGAGCTCTGCTATAGAAGACCAAGTTGACCAAAGTGGGGCATCATATCCGTACAATTCTCTGAAGGGTGTCGTACCAATGGACACGTGGAAGGTTGTGTTGTAGCAATGTTCCCCTAAATGTAACCACTTTACCGTTGTCTGTTGTCCTCCACACATAGTTCCTCAAATACCCTTCCCAACCCACTTGACCCGACAATCACCAGTGCACTTACATCGTAGAGGGTGATAGATGGTGCTAGTGTCAACTCTGTCCCCACCAATAGAAACAACTCTCTCCAAAATGTAACTATGAACCCGTGTCACAATCGCGCTTGATGTTCTTGACAGCCATGAAATCACGAGAACCTCCCTGAGAAGCTTCGGCTACGAGAGGCTACTTATTTGTACTACGTGTCGGTGTAGTAGAGAAGTGAGCAAACTTGGTCAATACTTCGACCACTACATAGATCTGGAGTCCTTACTGCGGACCTTGGGTAGACAGTGTGGGGAATCCATGGAATTATACTCTCCATTTACGCTGGAATGGGGAGTGGGCTAATAACCACGATTAGAAGAGCATGCTGCGACTTGTTAAATAACCAAGTCACACACTCATTGGCGTGTCTCATAACATCTTGTTTGAGGGCCTTTCCATGAGAACCTCTCTCTGTTTTGTTTGTAGGTTTTGAAAAACCTTTGATGGCATGCTAGAGGTGAATCATGAGCTGGGGTGAGGATTTTCTTCTTAAAGACACGAATGGCACCAAGTAGACTCTATCATTATAAAATATGACATCATCAATCACCCTATACCTGCCATCCTGTATCTGCCCATCCATCACCTCAAGCGAACTTGTTCTTGGAATATTCCACACTAACAGAGTGGGATTTCCAATCTGGAAATCTCCATCAAAGAACATTATGCAGGTCTCCTCGATAGTGCATTGGATACAATGTTCTTCTTCCCCTTGACATACCATGTCGAAGTCGAATCGTACCTTCATCACCCATTTGTTGGCATTCATTGAGGGTCATACGCTCGAAAATATTTCAAGCATTTGTGATCGATTAATGACCATGAGTTTGTTTCCCACCAAATATTGTGTGAACTTGGTCAAGGCATGCATGATTATATGAGTTCAACACTATAAATGAATTCACAACCTCTCGGTTGACTAAGATTCGTCTCGAATAGCATATCGAATTTCCTCCTTGCATCAAAACTACATCGATCCCTTCGTCGGATGCGTCGCACTCTAGTACAAATGGCGAGGTGAAGTCGGTAGTGCCAACGAACAAATTGCTCATGACTTCCTTCATGTGATCAAAGGCTCTATGATTTCGGTCCATATGAAGGCCCCATTAGCGGTAAAGATCGTCGTGATTGCTCAATGAAAAACCCGAACGAACCTTTGTAAATTTTGCCACGACCGGAAGAAGCTCCTCTCGATGCAGTTCTTGAAGCGTCGGCCAATCTAGAATAATACGATATTCTCTTGGTGCGTACCCTATGAACTAATGATGTGGCCTAAGTAAAGTGGCTTCTCTCATCCAGAACTCACACTTGGACTCTTTGGCGCCTGTGGCCGTGCCTTCATGATGCTCAATACCTCATCAGTGCCTGCCTCATATTCTCTTGCCATGACCGGTTATACATAAAGATGTCATTGAAGAAAACAAAGACTGATTTCCTTAATTGATCAATGAATATATGGTTCGTACATTACTACAGAATGTGGCGGTTGCATTGGTTAGCCAACATGGAATAACCAGGAACTCAAAGTGTCAAAAATGACATCCAGTAATTAATGTACGTAATCTACTCGGATGTTGATCGGTGATATCAGGCGTGGAAGTCAATTTTGGTGAAGTATACTGCCCCTTGCAGTTCATCCATGAACTCGTCAGTGCGTGGGATAGGGTATCGATTGTTTATGGTTTTCTTGTTCAAGGCCGGTAATCAATGCACATCCTCATGGTGCCATCCTTCTTGAGAACTAAGACAATTGAAGAAGAAAAATGGGTAGCTGCTTCGGTCACGATGTGTCCCATGCGCTAACAATTCCTCGATTTCATTCTCTATCTCATCGAACCTCCCTAGGATGATGACGATTGGGGGGGTGATAATAGGTTTGGCCCCTCCTCTAACTCAATGGTGTGCTCAAACCCCACGCCAGGTGGTCTCCCTGGTGGGATTTTCTCAAATACCTGTTGATGTCGTCCCAACAAACTCTTGATCTCATTATTGATATTTTTATTAAGGCCGCCACGAATCCTTTTGAGTAATGATCAAGCATTTTGTGGCATATTCTACCTCCCCATGTCAATATCATCTCCATCCTCTTGGTTGAAACAGTCCTGGGTGCTCTGATAGGCATACCTCTTAGAACAACCTTCTTCCCAACCTGATCTCTAAATCCCATTTCAAGGTTTGGTGGTTGGTGGTGATTTTCCTAAGGTAATCATCCATTGAACTCCTAACACCCATGCGGTAATGCGATAGGTCAACCACATAAAGGTAATGATACTCTCATTGTGTGGTTGCCTAACTTCATCTCTAAGTTTGGAATTTTGTCTAGACTTGCTCTTGTGTGACCATCACCCTTTCTGCAACATCAAACCCTCAAACTCCTCTATCGAAGTGCCCGACTCGATACTAGTGAAGCGTCGATGGGGATTATTGGGTAGCCCCCACCATCTATCGAGAGCGTTGCGGATTGCCTAAATAATCCCTCTCATTACAAGGTATCATACCTAGGAACACGAAGGGTGGCTATGACTCCTACTGGCAGTTTCCTCACGATTGCTTACTCGCGGTTGTGGGACTACTAGGGGATGGGCTCTAGGTGTGGGTGTGAATACATGGAAGCTACTCCCTGGCAGTGTGACTCCTCCCTCGGCTAGTGGATCCGTTGTCTCCTCCTCCTCCTTGTGCATTGTTTGGCACGCTTCTCAATATAATGAATCTCTCCTTGCCCGTACGTGGCACAGGACCCAAGGGTCTCTGCAGTGGAAGCAAAGCTTCTTCCTCATAAGCTCTGCGCCCTAGTCTCATCATTCAGCTTCTCCTTTCCCTTCCATTCTCTATGGAATGGCTTCCTGTATTGATCCCTCTCGGGAACAAATGGTTTGGAGAAAGTTTGAGGCGTCTTTAGTGCGAGAATTACGCCAGTCTGAGTGCGAAGGATGGAATCCTGCAAGTTGGGAGGCATGTATGCCTTCACCATCCTCTCAAAGAATACGTAGTCAGCCTACATGAATAACATGACCAACTTTGGGTTGATATATACGATTGCGCCATAGCTACTGTTGAAACACTTCGGTAATGAAGCGCCTCTAGCGTACCGGTTTGTCTCAAGCGGAGGGCTGAATCCCTGAAGTGTATCTTGGGATCCTTCCTATCAAACCTATCGATGAGTCTCTCTGTGAACTCCATGTAGGAGTTGATGTGACTTTGTCCCAACGTCACCAATCCATGTTTCCACCACTCATGTGCCTCACCCACCAAGTGTAAGGTTGCGAGTGATGGCCTCTGTCGGTCATGCGGTTGAGCTTGTAATACGTGTCAAGCTTCTGTACCCAATCTGTAGGTTTATTTGAACGATCCATTCGAAAGAAGGTATGGTGAGTTTACCAACTTTTTTTGAATGAAGTCAATGTTATGCCTATGAGCTGCTTCCCTCCCTCTGGCTTTTCTAGGATGGTTCCACGATGGAGTCCACAATACTTCGACTAGGGTCATGTCCTGAAGGATCGACCCAACCACATACTCTCTATATGATACGCAATGTCCTCTACGTAATGGTGGTCTCACCGTTCTATAAATATTTGTCTTCTCGGAAGGTTTCCCTGCAGAAGGCAGAAACAACAGGGCGTGGAATCTACTCATTGGGGTATCACGTGGGAGTGGGTGGTAGGGGTCTACTTCTACCGCCCAGGTTCCCATCTTGTACGCGTGTAGGCCATGAGTGCCGAATATCTACCATAACCCGATCTATGTCACGCTACACGAGCCAAAAGGCGAGACATGTGAATTAAAGTTGTGGCTAGCTAGCATGTGTGATAATGCATGAAGTCTATGTCGGATCGGTGGGGTCTTACCAGCATATGTCACGGTCACTCATACACATCACCTAGCCTCTTCTACGCTTCATCTTTCGACCTCGCATTTCTCGTCGCTCTTCTTCTTTAAGTGCCTCTTCCTCTTCCTCGAACTGGGAGGAAAGGGAGGAAAGTTAGTTCTGTCCCTACTTCCCCTGCGCCAATTATACGTGACATGACCGTCACCTTCATGCTCTGCGACCATCTGGTTCTTCTTTGGGTTCATGGTCTTTAGTCAAAGGCTGGCATGACTAAAGCTCTAACCCTTGTAATGTTCGACTTGGTTAGTCTAGGAAACGTTGTTAATTTGTGTGTAGGATCAAAGGTTTTAACATATAAATGATCATACAAATAATAAATGCGTCTCAAGGTACAAGAAGTTTGTATTATGATATCTCACGTGGATTACAAAATGGCCGAATGCGGCTAATAACTGACAATACTCGACTGGATCAACATACAAAGGATCTTAGTGGGAATATAAATAAGTGCGGCGAATAACAACACTTTCGGCTAGATCAAAGACAAAGGATCTTAGACAGAATAAAAATAACCTTCACGGCCGAATAACAACACTTTCGGCTAGATCAAAGACAAAGGATCTTGCTTGGTCACAAATAACAATAGCGATGAATAACAACACTACGCTTTAGATCAAAAGACAAGAGGATCTTAGTCAGAATACAAACAATAAACTAAAAGATATTACCTGGAATATGGGAGCACTGAGAATGATGGAAGACTTGGATGATCTTCCCGGAATTGACTAGGGTGTGTCTTTCAACAACGAAATCGATCAATGGTGGTGGCTTCCTCCGGAATGACTGAACTATCTCTCCTGAGATCGCCTCTTCTCCTCAATGACGAAGTCACCAATCTGCATAATGATGAATTGGGTTGCATTACCTTCTCTTATAGTTTTCAATACCCTAAATCATCTTTGAAACCCTAAATCAACTGCTGGAAACCCTAATTCCAGCGGTGACTTCTATTTTTAGCTCTTAATGACTTAAAAGCGTTGTTAACTCTTATTCAGCTCAATGCCACTTTCAGAATATAACACCCTATGGTAGGGTGACCTCCTGATATAGCGTTGTTAACTCTTGTTAGCTCAATGTCACTTTAGAATATAACATTTGTGGTGGGAATTTGACCTCTAGTAAAAGCCGCGGTTAGCACTTGTTAGCTCAATGTCTTTGAATATAACACGTGGCCAGGTGACCTCTAGTAATACTGTTTACCCCTCTTTGGCCTGGCTATGGTATAGCAGGGGTGGTTTAGACCATTAAACCTCCTCTTATGGAGCTCCTATTTGGAAGGGACATTATGGTTAACCATGGATTTGTTTGGTGTACCATGGTTCTATCATTATCACCTAAATTGGTAGCTACCTTAATGGCTTCGACGGTATTATTCCCATGTGTAATATTAATACGTGTTTTCTATTTTGTATCTTCCCATTTCCTTGCTTGTTGGTCTTCTTCCCTCCCTATTGTGGCTATGGCGGGATCAGTCTCTAGTAATCCCTTACCCCTCCATCTGGCTCACTAGATTCCCTTTCATCACCATCCCTCTGGAGCATGGTAGGCCCAGGAAAGGATCAGACTACTACATGTATTTAGCTAATCATCGTCACCCTATTCACCCTTCCTTGAACACCCCTGGTATGTCGTCTCCTCGTGCCTCACCTTCGACTGAGATACCACCCATTGTAAATGATCGAGAAGAGGATGTATGGGGTCATGTTCTCATAGAATAGGAAATTCACTCTGCTCCTCTCTATTTTACTGTCGGACCTCTTGTGATGCCTCATGTGGGTATCAACCAATCATTCAGACAAATTTTGCAGGCCAATTCAAATCGAGACAATGGAATTCCTCTAGCCCTGTAAATAAAGGAGCACTGGGGTTGTGTTTTTATTGAGGAGGTGGCTCCAATGATCATTAAAGAAGTGGATCCATATTCCCCCTTCAAGATACTACAATTGCTCTGGAAAATCCCACAAAATCAGAAGGAGGTTCCCTTGCACAGATTCTCAGTGGATCGGCTTCAATTAATCTTTGACATATGTTGGGATATCGTAGATCAACTCTTCAGACATGAAACCATCAATCGTAGGTTGGATGTTCTCTTTGATTCCTTATCAAGTGAGTCTGTCAACTGACGCTACCCCGCTTGATGTCAACCTTTCATGATAACTAAGGCTTGGAAACATCATCCTCTTAGCAATTGGGGAAATAACGCTTCTAGTGTATGAAGTTTCTTTTTGTTTCTGGTTTTTCTCTTTTTCTATTATGGTAGACTCTAGCTTTAACTGACTTTCATGCCACTTTTGTAATGCTTATGGATACTTGAACATTTTAGTTATAACAACTACGATATTTATGAACACCATTAAAGTGGACCTAATTCTAGTTCTAGTTTTCAATGTTGAAAAGTGAAATACCACAACATACATATTTCTTTCATATTTTTGAGATAGTATCAATCTTTTACTTACAAAATAATATTAATAATAATAATAAGTGTATAAAATTAAGATATAACTAAATATTTAAGTAAAGTGCACTATCAAAGTTTACATGTTACTTTATTTACATTATCAAAATTTATTACTTTATTTACCATATCAAAATTTATTGTTTTTTTTTAATACATTTGTAAAGGTTTGTGTTCATATAAATAATCTACAACTTTATTTATATTAGGCATTAAATTAACATATATTTCTCCGTCTATGTTTTTACAATTTTATTAGTGGTTTACATGTTACTTTATTTACAATATCAAAGTTTGCATGTTGCTTTATTTTTAATACCTTTGTAAGGTTTGTGTTCATGTAAATAATTTACAACTTTATTTATATTAGGAATTAAATTAATATATATTTCTTAGTCTATGTTTTTACAATTTTATTAGTTTGGGGAGTGTGTCAATTTCTCCTGCGAATCATTATTAATTAATAATGAGTTACTTGGTTGCCATATTATTATTAATAATGAGTTATATATATATATATATATATATATATATATATATATAAAGGATTAGTGGTACATAATAAATAAATTTAATGGTAATTTTTTTTTTTAAAATGATTTTTTAATAACGTGTATTATATAATATGTAAATAAAGTATGAATGTGTAACATATAATGAAAAAAATATCATCCTACTTTCAAAAACATGTGTCTACTTTCAAAAATATAAAACATGCGTCCTAACCAATTTCTAATAATTATGTTGTTATAATTGTTTTACATAAGAAAAAAATATCCATACTTGCTAAAAAAAAATATCATCACACTTTCAAAAATTTAAATCATGTGTCTTAGTCAATTGCTACTAACTCTCTTGTTATAAATGCGTTTTTTTAATAAATGGTTAGTATTAATGTGTGTGTTTTTTAATAAATGGATTAGTATTAATGTGTGTTTTTAATAAATGGATTAGGATTATAAACTTTCCAAAATAATTTAAAGAATTCAACTTTAAGGAAAAGAATGTGTTATTTCCTTAAAAAAAGAGATATTTTTTCTTTAAGGAGTTTAAAGATTTATTTTAAAAATTATTATAGTCATATATGTTTTATCAATTTCATAATAAAAATTTTAAATAATTAATCATATATTATTTTTATCAAATAAAAATCATTTATTTTTAATGATAATAAATGAAATTAAATTAAATTTACATTTAAAAATAAAAAATATTTATATTATTTAATAAGTAAAAAAATTAGAATTAAACTAAACTAATAAACTACATTAATATTTCATAAAATAATTAAAAACGTTTTTATAAATTCGAGTTTCATGCTTAAAATAAATATAAGTCATTTTCACAAGTTCGACTTGCATGTTCAAATAAATATGAAATATTTCTTTAACATAAAGAAGGAATGACTTTAGAATGGTATGCATACATTTCATTATAAGTGAATTCACATTAAGTAATATTAATTGTGAAAGTTTATCATATCTCTTAATCTTATTAAAAATATTGAATAAAAAATATTTCATTCCTTTAAAAGGGTATGTATGCATTTCATTCTAAGTGAATTCACATTAAGTAATATTAATATTAATTGTGAAAGTTTATCATATTTTTTAATCTTATTAAAAATATTGAATATGAAATATCTCATTGAATGGTATCCATACATTTCATTTTAAGTAAATTTAGATTAAGTAATATTAATTGTGAAAGTTTATTATATCTCTTAATTTTATTAAAATATTGAATAATATTAAATTAAAGAGTTTAGTAATTAAATGGATTTGAAATTTCATTTTCATAATAACTTATGTTATTAATAATAATAATAATCTATTTTTAAAGGTAGAATGTATGGAGATATACATTACCTTATTTTTTCATTTAAACTTATAGTTCTTGGAGGGAAAAACATGTTCTTAACCATTAGGCCACTAAAAATTATATAAAGTGTGTGTTTAAAATATATGTTATTAATATAAAGTGTGTTTAAGATATTATAATCATAAAATTAGAAATATATATATATATATATATATATATATATATATATATATATATATATATATATATATATATATATAAAATTGTAGAAGTGGATGATTTTTAAAGGAAGAAAGTTATCTATATTATTATAAAACAAAATGAATAAAATAATTAATCTTTTTGATAGTTAAGATGAGTGATAGAGTTGATTATTTTTATGGTTAAAATGGATGCCTTTTAAAAGCGTAGGAACATAATGTTTATGAGCACTGGTACTTTTGAAATAGGATGTTCAATAGAATATTGTATATTATACATAGAGGTTTTTAATTAGAATAGCTCCTTTAAAAATTGAATTTTGAATTTCAAATCATTTTAAATAAGATTAAAAAACAATTTCAAAAACATAATATTATGATTGAAAACATATAAGGATCTATATCTTGGAAATATTGTAAAACAATTTTAAATTTCTTAATTTGAAAGGGACTTATAGCTGTCTTTTTAGTAGTAAACTTAAAATTAGATTATTAAAATAAAAATAAAATAAATATTAAAATAGAATAAAATTTTTAGTAGTAAACTTAAAATTAGGTTATTAAAATAAAATAAAAAATATTAAAATAGAATAAAATATAGACATATAATGGAAAACAAAAATTGAAAAACATCTTTATACTACACTTTTAAAGTCTAAAATAAAATATGCGTGCGATTAATGGATTTGGAGAGTCGGTTGTCGGTGGAATGCAAATGTTGGGACTAGTGCATGCACAATGGAAATAGTTTTTTCCAAAATGCAGTGCAGCACAATTGAAACGTCGGCCATTTTTCTTGGAAATAGTTTATTATTATCACTGGAACACATCTGCAAGTAGTAAGATGGATATATGCTAATAGGCTCTGGTGAAGGATGGAAAGTCACAATCGAGAAGTTTTGTTTGAATGTATCACTACAAATACAAAGTGTGGTGGACATACGAAGATAGGCATGTAAAGTCGCATCGAAAAGGAAAGGAAGAAATCGAAATGCAAATGAAAATTGAATGAACTTTTAAATTCAATGTCAATAAAAAATTTTACAGACGAAGTCAAAGTCAGAAATGCAACAAATTATGGATAGATTTCTTTCCTTTCTTAATTGTGTAACCGACTTTTTCCAAAGTTGTTGAACTGAAATGCCATAACATTTGCAGCCTCTATCACCCGGTCATTGACAATTGCAGAGATGGTATCTCCCATGAAAGTATCTGATATTGAAGAGCTCAAAATCTCGACCTTACGCATAGTTGAGTACCCGTATTATATACACAACCTGTATTTACCAACCGGAAGTCCTGTATTTGTATTTCTCATAATAAAACTTCCGTTCATATGGACAGAATCATATTATAGTAAGGGGAGAGTTGTTATGTAGGCATGTTCAAGCAGAATCAAAGGAAAATCAGTATCCAACGAAGGCTGGAAAGGTTTTAGTGATATAATAAGGGAGCAAGAAGGATTGATAATATTAATGGTTGGTATGTCATAGATTCCACATGATTGTAACAAGCAAAACAGAGTCACGTGTTTATCCAATTCTGGTTAAGGAACATATATTCATCTACATCAAATAAACAAACACTTCAATTCATACTTGTCATTTTATATATATATATATATATATATATATATATATATATATATATCAACATCATCTCAATTGTGTATTTTTTTACAAAATGGCACATCTTACTATATATATATATATATATATATATATATATATATATATATATATATATATAAAAAGCATCATTTCAGTTGTGTGTTTTTATAAAATGGTATATCTTATCCAATATACAAAATGACAATAATTTTCTAAGATGGAAAGTGTCCTTCATGGTGGTGTTGATTAAAATATATGAAATGATCTTAAGCATTTTCAGATCTTGATTGGCTAAAAGCTGAATAAACAAGAATATCACCCTATGTTTATAGCCATCAAAATTTGTATCATAATTCACAAGAAATTATTGATTACAACAAGGAGCTTATGTTTATAGCCATCAAAATTTGTATCTTAATTCACAAGTATTGATTACAAATTCTTAGATGGGTTTTTTATAAATAAAACTTGCTGAAAAATCATTATTTATGTAATTTATGAATAAAAACTTGCTGAAAAAATCATTATTTATGTAATTTTATGAATATAATAGATGCTGAAATAAATATGGAGACAGAAGTAAAGGCACCAAGTCAATAATCAAAATAGATGAGACATAAAGCAATTATTTATTCCATTCCAATTCGTCAAAAGAATTGTTCTCTTTACAAAATTTCTTGAGGAAGTTTTGGACCAAATTCAAACTTTGATGTCCCTTGTTGGATCACATATAATCCTAAACTTTGAACTTTACTTTCTCAACTTCATCTTTCCCAAAGTGGCAACTCAGAAATTAGCTTTCGAAGTTTAAATAAAAAAAAATTCTGGTCATAAGGCGCGCATGATATCCATCGTTGACCAAGTTCCCCCGTTTGATCGAGCGATCCCCTTTTTTTCCAAATTTTTGAAGCCGCCTGATTGTTAAAGAGTCAAATCACTAAAGGTCGCTTCAGAGCTTCGTGCTTCGGGTGTTTCGATAGGTCTTCATGATTAAAGTCCCGAAACCCGAAAGTGTCTGTTATCCCTTTTTCATAAACCTTTAAAGGACACGAGTCATAGTACATGTGTATCTTTTGAGTCTTCCCTGGGTTAACACATGGCACCCCCTGGTCTCGATAAATCATCTAGAATGACGTCATCTTCGACACATCACTACAGGGATCGCCTTTCGGAAATATAACAAAGAGCTAACTTGAAAATCCACGAAGCATTAAAATGTCGAAATATTAAATCTTAATTAATTAAGTTAATCTTGGTCAAAAGATAATTACCGAATTCGTGCTTCGGAGTTCGGACATTTACCCTTAATCATATCCTAAAATAACTGAAGCCTGAGTTTCTGAAGCATCGGAACTTAAATAGGATTAATTAAAACTTAAAGGCGATTATCAGATAATTAATCATTTTGCAGTTTCGTGTTTCGAGGATTTCTTCTCGAGCTACATTTAAAAATCTTAAAGTCTGAATACCTTAGAGCACTTAAAGTTAAACATGATTAATTAATGTTTTAAAAGATATTATCTCGTAATTAAACTTTCGCGGATTCGCGATTCAGGAAATTTCGACTCTGTTTCATCCAAAACTCTCGAACATGAACCACCGATATTAATGGCATTTATCACAAATCAACAATAATGATTTCTAGCGTAGATTGCGGATCGCCAGGTATACTTTCCGATTAAGGTTAATAAATTTTCCGTCAGTAAAGGTATACTTGAATCAATGCACCTGATGTGAATAAAAATGTTTGATTTTGAATTTCATTTTCACCTTTTGCAGAATAGTAAGCTTTATCCAACTCAGAAACTCATGCATTCCCCTCCAATAGGTAACCCCATTCTTATTTTATCGATATCATGGCACCACAGAAGATGATTAATAAAACGGATGCAACTGGTGAAGGTGAAAATCCAAATGCGGGCGTTCTGTCAGATACCACATCATGAGCCATAGACGCTGTGAAATCTTGGACAGGGGTGTTCGTGATTCTAGAATATGAGCTTGTAAGTTACCCATAAGATTTTGGTGATGAAGTGAAAAACACTCATGAAGCTAAACTCAGGGATATAGCTCAGTCATAGCTACACAAAATAGTTCTGCAACCAAGACTCATGTCGTATAACGACATGATAGGTTGGGCCCTCAAAAACGTTGACATCCAAACTAGGATCATTTTCAACTCTCAAAAGGTTGTTGTTGGGTCTTTCCGACTAGAACACATACAAGTAATGTATAAGCTATCCCCCGATTTTAAATACATTTGCAATGTTACATTCATGTTGGAGTTTGAGAAACAAGAGTGCATACAATATGACAAAATCCATCCTGATATAAACAAGTCCTAGTGGTGGCACCCAGAGAAATTCAGAGCCGACGCTCATGGCATGTATGCCACAACGTTATTGGATACCCACATGATCTATGTAGCTATGATGCTATGTAGACTATTCAGGAAGAAGAAACCTACTCATTTCTTGGTGGCATGGGTGTCAATTATGCACGAGGTTGCCGAGGGATACTCTTTTAACTGGGCCAAACTTTTATGAGATAATTTGGCTAAAGAAATTACGGAATACAAATTGGTTGAATCAAAGGGACAATCCACTCCTTTATATATGTTTGCATATATCATGGATTCCATATTCTTCATAAACCCATTCCCACTGATGAATTGGAGCTCGCCCCTGACCAGCGCAGAACCTATCCACTTCTATCACTCCAAACTGTGGGAGGAAAAGGACAAAGATTTGTTTTATGAAATTTTCCACCATGTAGTAGTGCGTGTCCATATAGCTTTGTATGGTTTCCCACCTCCTTGAATTTCAGACAGAATCATGGGAAACATGGGAAAAATAGATTATTGGTTCATTGAAGAGAACTTTTCTTACATTAGGGTTTTTGGATGCTATGTCCCTCCCCATACTCTACCGAGAGTTTTACCAGACTAACTAGTATGTCGAGAAGTATCTTATGAAACAATGTCAGGGGACATCAACAAGGAGCTGAAAGCAGCCCAAAAAAGGGTATGGCCTGCCTTCCCTCTCTAGGTTGGTATGTTTTCATTATTAGATTTCGGTCACTCCAAAGTGGAGGATGCAGCTCTAGAGGATATCAGGTTGGTTGACATTGAGTTTAAAAGGCATGACCCACAAAAAATCGTGGAAAACCACCTGGCCCAATACAACCTAAAGAAATATGTGCACGAAAACTTCCCACATGATGAAATATTCAGGGGAGTCAAGTCTTATGAGGAAGTACTGAATAGAATCCAAGCTTTGTACCCAGATCAATAGGCCAGTTTCTTTAGTTTTCAAAGACATAGACGAAACAGCTTGCCGAAAGTACTACAGGGAGAATCAGTAGCCACTTCGCCTATATAGGAAACTGTACCTTTGGGTTACAAACCAAGGAACTCTCGTAAACAGGATACTAAGGAAAACCTAAAGAGCGTCGAAATTTTAACTCAAAAAATGGAAGATTTATTGTCAAATCCACTAGGCCCTCTGGAAAAGGCTCAGCTCGAAGCCTTCCTAAAGCAAGGACAAGATACATCTCCTTCTACACTAGCCACCTTTGTGGCCAACACTGCTGAGAAACAACTATCTAATGAGATCGATACCCCTATCACTTCATTGATACCATTACAGTCTAGTTCCAGAAATCCCAGTTTTGAAGTCATTTTTATAGGTGATCTCACCCCAACTTCCCTCGAAGAGATTCCTCCTTCAGTCTTCTTCTTCAACAAGAAAAGGAAGGCCATTGTAAAATGAGAAACACATCAGAAATATGGAGCGAAAGTGAAAAGGCAAAGAATGGTGTACGATGGATAGAACCGAGATGATTCAAAATTTGTTAAATAAGTGGCAGGTTCTTTAGGTGCCTTTTCCATTGCAAATCAGTTGTTTGTAAAAAATTTGGTTGAGCAACTAAAAAAGAGAAAATTGTTGGTAGGGGAGTTGCAAGATCAAATAATGACCATGGAACATAATGTGAAGATCAAGATGAACCAAGATTTTGAATAGATCAGAGCTTATGACAGGTATCAAATTCAATAGCTACAAGATAATCTTGAAGAGATCCACTGGAATTCATAGGCCAACAAAGGCTTGGTCACTCAACAAGAAGAGTTAATAAAACAATCGCAAGCCATGTTAGACTTGACTGAAGGTACACCAGTAGAGATATCAAATTTTCAGACTCAAGCACTAGAGGTAAATGAAAAACTAGAAGTATCCTAGCAAGATCTCTTCATGAAGGTCGATGCCATCCATAAATACTACCAGGTAGTAGACCTCGCTCTAAAATATATCTATATTAAATAAAGAGAATCTCACTCAGCTCGAGTTAAGTTTTAAGAGGTCATCTTACTGGTACCAAAGGATGATGTCTCAAATGTTCATTGACTTTCTCTTTCAAAATAAATAAAAGGTGATATGGCTTTAAAGGCTTGGGAAAGAATTATAGTAGAAAGAAAAAGACTTGCCAGAGAGGTAAATGAAGCTTGTCTAGAAGCGTTGGATTCACTAGACAAAGGATTAATTGAATTTGAAGGAAATGTTATTTCTGAAGCCCTGGGTTAAATTGATATACGAAAGAATGAGTATAATTCCAGAACAAGCAAAGAAGAAGATCTGATGACCATCCAGAAAATGAACTAGGTCAATCTTATTCAAATGAATAAATGGATAGTAAACCCAATCTTACAGTTATAGGTCACATCTCAAGAAGCGAAAATGATACAAGAAAAGTTGCCCCAGGTAGAGAGGAAGTTATACACTTTCTAGGTGAAGGAAGCAACTGAGCCTTCAAAGTTATTGGTCCAATTATTGAGTAAATACATCCAATGTGTGAAATATGGGAAAACAAGCACATCCAGAAACAAATAAGAGAACATGCACATGTTATTCACATATTGGAGGGACGGATGGAAGAAAACCAAAAAGGCCAGAAATGTATGCCAAATCATCAAGAAGATCAGACGAAAGTTATATCCAGGAGAAAGAATGAGGAAAAGAAATGTCCCCGCCAACAGACGAAGAGGCGAAGGAGAATGCTAGTCGAGCTCTTCAGATTTTACATTTTGGTTCCTTATTCAAAAATATTTGTTATTTTTAATTATAAGAAGTCCAACCATTTTGAGTTGAGACAGTTTGTATAAAGACATAGATTCAAGATCTACCAAAGGTTGTTTCTTTCCTATTGTAATAGATAAAACTCTCCTTATTGAGTATTAATACAAGTGTAGACAGAGATTCCAAATTTTGTTTAGTTTGGGTTATCTGTTTCTTCTGTTTTTTCCATATCTCAACATTTCTTTATGCATTCCTTGATAAATTTTTGATTTCAATTTAGTACAACAACTATTGTAATCGTATTTCATCAGTAATTTGTTAAGTAAGTTGTTTTTCTTCTGCATTTACTATGAGTAAATCCAGAACTTTGAACTGTGTGGATTATTGTATCTTATACTTTACTCAAGGTTACACTATCTATTTTCTTCCACTGCAACAAGGTGGGATTCCTCAGCAATTGATGCCTTGCTTTGTTTTACAGTTTTGTAGTTTTCTCTCACATCATT
>SNQJ01S0100741.1:30832-56248 GCA_010110895.2 Picea sitchensis | reverse complement strand
CCCACAACAATTCTATTCTCTACACATTCTGCGTATAGTGTGCCCAAAGGTCCTCTGTTCACTATGCATTGTGTGCCCACTATGCCTCTGTCTGAACTGTAACCCGTGCACCTGTCCAGAATTCCAACATTGCAATTATTTTTGTGATGTTTTGAAGGCCCCTATCCTTCAAAATATTTATTTTATGCAATATTGTAAATACACCACACTTAGATTCCCTCTCCACATGAAGGGTTAGTCAAAACATAGGCACTTAGGGTGCTAAAAAGAACCATATTTCTCCTCTTTTTCTTTGAATTGCCACATGGATGGCTTGTTTTTATTGTAAAACATAAGTTGAGATTCTTTACTATCACGTATAAAAACACTTGCATTGGTACCATAAATCAAACTTTAACCAATGAGTATGCTCTTCTCTCGCACCATAGAGTCATATTTAGAATTAGAAAAGTGATTAATGGGACATTTCATATCCCTTAAACTCTTTAGGAGAGGACAAAGACCCCTAGGGATCCTCTTAGTTTCTTTTTTCAAACATATTAAATTTGTAAGGGCCCATACATGCCCCCATGTTGCAAATTTAGGATAGTTTTGAAGATACTTTCTTAGTTTACATCACTAGGGGAGCTTAAAGTTTATAGTAATGGGCCCATATATTCCAACATGCTTGCAATATAGGATAGTTTTGTGAATATTTCTTAGATTAAATCACATTAGGGAGTTTAAAGGATTGGTAAGGACCCATATGTCCACATGCTAGTTCTTTAGGGACTTTAAAATTCTGCAAGGTTGTAACAATGACATCTAGTAAGATAGGTAATCAAGATTTGTAAGGACCACATGAAGTCCACATGTTGCAAGGTTACACCTAACTTATTAAAATTTGGCACATTTGTTCACTTTCTCACACACAAAGTCACTACTCACTCACATAATTTCATCTCGAATTGTGGAGGTTGAAGTAGGTTTCCTCTAAAGGGATTCTGAAATGTCCCACTATTTATTGAAGGAATTAACCACACCCACTTAATTCAAACGAGATTGGTTCACACCCCCAATCTCTCAAACAACCACATCTATTTTTTTTATAAAAACTCACTAATTTTTCCTCCAGAGGAGGTGCCAAAATAAATATTTTAGTCTAGTTATGATATCGGGGGTAGGCATCCAAATATCCCCTCGTTATCTGATCCTCACATCTTCAAACATTATAAGTTTACAAATAGGGAACTTTAAAAATCCTCCAAGTCAAGTGTTCCTAACACCATAAGGCAGGGAGATACCCATGAAGGGTCGAAGGTCGAGGTCCGGTTTTTCTATGCATCCCCACTTGAGTCACCCATCTCTTGGAAGGGATCCAGTCCATGACCCATTTTTGAGGTCGGAAATCTAAGTGTCGCACTTTGAATGAGGTACCTAGTCGCCAAATTTTTAGGACATTTACCCAGGTGGAATTTGTGGGTTTCAATTGCACCTTGATTGGATTTTGTGTGGCTATTGGGAAACATCTCCAAATCTTTCGGGATATGCACCCTCTACCCCTCATTATAACCGATTTTTTCATCATTCACTAGCTCCTCTTACGGTGGCTTCAGACCCCATTTTTGAGTGCTAATGGAAGGTCCATTTCTATTTGAGAGGAAGGACATTACATATTTTTAGGACACGAGCATTTGTTTTCTTTTTTCTCCCACAGGGACAAAATACACATACAAACATGTATGCTTCTTTTTTCAATTGATTTATGTATCATGCTCATTTGATTGCATGTGATTGTGATATATATTGTGAAGGTCCAAATTATACAAGTCTCTTGTCCATTTATTTCTCTCATCATCATTTGCACACATTCACTTTTCCATTCGAACATCATAGGGGACCCACAGAATCTCCGTCATTCCAGATGCTTGCAAAATATCCCTCCTATCCTAGGAGGAGTTCCTAGTCAGGCCAACACACCGGCTCAACCATATCACACCCCTGTGAGTGCGAAAATTTTGGGATAAACGTTTCTTGGTTCCAATTTACTTGGGTGCAATTCCCAAGGCCAAACATCCACTAGCTCTCCTTTACAAGGAAGCGGGGGGTGAAACTTCTTCTCAAGGGGGAAGTACAACCCCACCCAACCCCCCTCAAGGGTCAGGTACACAACCTTCTCATACCACATCTAGAACTAACCCTCCACCACCACTCCACATGCCATATTTGGCCTCCCTCAACATACTTGATATGAGTAAGCTCACAAATGACCCTATATTGCATGAGCCCACATGGCCTGCTATGCCTACCAAACTACCTTTAGGCATTTCAAAGTTTGAAGGAAAGGCAGGAGAAGATACTTCCAACGATATCATGACCTTCCACTTATGTTTCTCTTCAAACAACATCATGGATGAATCCATCCATTTAAGGTTATTTCAGCACACACTCACTGGTCCATTAGCCAAATGGTATGTGGACAAAAAATCAAGGTCTAATGTGACTTTTGAATCCTTGGCCAAAACATTTTTTACCTTCTTACAAATACTAGTTCTTCATGACAATGGTATAGAACTTATCTCTAAGTTTAAGAAAACCTTGACCACACATATCACTGACCACATTCATGAATGGTGTCAACGACGTAGTTTATGCAAAGCAGAAACCACCAAAAAAAATTCCTCAATTGGTTTCTCTGATCACTTGTCTCTCTCCTTTCCAAATATGTGGCCTACACCTTCCCCCAAACCAAAGAGGAAGCCATCAACTAATATCAACAATACGACCTCATTTCTTCTCAATGAGGTTACTTATACATAGTACTACCCAACACCTCGATACCCGTACCATTCAGCCAAGAAAAACCTGGGATGTCTCACGCAGTGGATGAATTAATCGATACCACAACACACCATAATCTGTATATACAACCACCACCCATGTATGGTACACATCAATATTCGTCAATGTATGGAGGTCCATCTTACTACCCCCCTCCCCCTTACTGAAAACCATATCTCGTGCCCCCCCCTCCACCCACGAGTGGAACCTTGCCAACACCCATGATGCATTCGACCTCTCAACCAAGTTCGGGTACCCGCTCTACCTCAAATTATAACCTAGGCACTAGTGAAAGTGCTACACCTTCCTATGCACCATACAAATCATTGCCACAAAATAATTTGTATTTTCCATTTCCTGGTCCTCCACAACCAATTTCTCCTCCATAAGGACAACCACATGCTGGGGTTAACTTTGTTCAACCCTCTCCCATTCAACAATTTCAAAATTTTGAAAAAATGAATATGGAAAACCTGGCCCATCAGCCGAATAATTCCAAAAAGAAAGGAGAAAAATGAAACAATAATAACCTAGCACCAAGGGGGAAATAAACCCCAACAAAACCAACCTCCTAGGGGCAACTAGAACTAGGGTAACCAGAACTCCCAAGGGGGAGATAACAACAAAATCCAAGGGAGTAACAACAACAAAAACCTTCAAACAAACTTCCATTGTGATCTTTACGGTGAGCATGGTCATTATACTCACTATTTCCCCCAAATTGCTGACTTCAAATGGATGAAAGATTCCATGAATGCACCACATCCTCCAGTGTCACCTGCCCCTCAGTAGGCCCCACAATAATATTTGCATCAACCACCCCCAAATGTTTTGCAAAACCATATTCCACACCAAGGTTTGATCAATACCCAACAAGAGATGCATCCTTCCCCACCACATATGGGACAATATCAAAACCCTGGGAATCTGGTGGATCAAAATATCCTCCTCACTAGAAAAGAATAAATTCTTCTACAAATGCGCAGTCGTCAATACAATGCACCCCCTAAATCTACTCCCGCCACTTCGAAAGAAGCTCCAGCTACAATCAGACAACCCTTGATGATTTCATGTCGTAACACTGAACCCCCCATTTGCATCCCTCACATCCTGTTACGATAGAATGCCAATAACCCTCAGGCTATGGAAACACACAACTACAGTCTGGTCGATGACTTGGCGCAATATCCTACAGCCATGTCAGTATTGTAGGTCCTCCAAACCTGTCCAACTCAACAGAAATCCTTACTTTCTTCCTTGGGGGAAGTTGACCCTGCTGACACTAGACTCAACACATTTGATGTAGATTGTGGGGAACCTCTCCTCCCCACTTTGGTAGCTTTCCAAATACCAGTCAAAATTAGCAACATCACAGTTCATCAATGTATCATTGATGAAGGTGCATCCACATGCATCATGTCAAAAACTCTATGGCAGAAAATTGGCTCCCCTAAGCTAATACCATCCACCATCACTTTGAGAGCTTATGATGGATGACCATCCTCTCCCGAAGGGCTCTTTCAAAATGTCCCCATTGAAATCAGGGTAAAAACCATCCTTATCGAAATTGAGGTTATCGATGCCCCACTCGATTATAACATCTTGTTTTGATGTAGCTACATGTATGTTATGAAGGCAGTGGCCTCTTATGTATTTTGAATGATGATGTTCCCCCACAATCGGAAAATCATCACCATCGACCAAGTTTCACATTACAAGCCTAACCACTCCTCCAACATCAATAACATCCTACCTCTTGTCTGCACTAGTTAATACACATACCCACTCATGGATATGGGCCCTATAATTTTCAAAGACCCATCCTTGTTGGGGGCATACCATGGAGCACCACTGCTCATCCACGCCTCAACACAAGTGTCTCTCATATCTTCCAATGGAACTGAAAATGGATATACTATTCCTCCCACAGAGGCTTCTCCACTCCCTAACATCCCACTAGTGGAAAAAACCCTACCTCAGGAATCCCCTGAGAACCCTACGACACCACTTATCCCTGATTTCACCCTCCCTGAGGGTCAAATCCCAGTTTGGGAGACAATCTACCAAGCCATTACTCAAATTCCCTTCTTCTACCCCCCACCGGGCATACAATCTTTCCAGGTAGCCGCAATGCTTACCCTTCCCAACATGGTGCTTTCCATTTTGGTATGGTATCTACACCCACCCACGATGGTTCCTCAACCATCCCTCCCTCCCCAAATAGAGGGAATCCCAATGCAGATTCCATTCCTAACTCTGAATACACCACCCTCACCCCGACTTGCCAGCACCACCACTATGGCTGGGGGCAGAAGGAATAATAAACATCCCACCGCTCCACTTCCTCCCCAAGTTCAACCTCCTTGTGAACTATGTGAGAGAGAGAAAAACCCCACAAATAGATGTCCCTCCCTCCCCGAGTTACGCAATTTGATCCAACTCCCTCGAGCAACCACATCGCTTGTTGCTTCAACAAGCACACCTAGTACTACCACCATGTCCCCTACTACAGGAATTAAAGGGTGGTGAACCAAATTCGCATGTGCCATCTGTTCATAGTATGGACACTACACTCATCATTTCCCCGTGCTACCTTAGTTTCGAGAGACACTAACGATAGTACGCCAATGATTTCAGAAAGATGCCTCTCCACCCACATCATCAAGTACCCATGTCACTGACATTCATTATGTCATGACCTCAGACAACGAATGGATGAGGTGTGCTTTCTCTCTTTTTGAATCACTTGATCATTTCATTTACTAGTGTCCTTCGATCATTGAATACAGGAATTGTCAAATGACCCTTATTCAAAATATGCCAACCACCTCACTTCTTGTTATGCAAGTGAGTCCCCCTATTCCTTCTCCCAATATTAATAACATCACCTCCCCTGAACCCAAGTCACTTCCCACCCCTCCAAGGTTCATGGATAGATTATCTGAGGATTTTCCCCCAAATCCTCTCAATTCTCCAGTTCATTTCCATCAAGAAATCTTACCCCCGACCATAGTTTACAATCCACAATGTCTGGAAATTTGGTTTATGACAAGCATGCCATCACATAACAATTGCGACACCCCCTCTACATCTTCACCACCTAAAGACAGTCATACAGTGACAGTAACCAATGTTACTTCCCTATATCCCCTATACTCTCGCATTTTCCACTGGATGAAGATATCCTAGAGGAACTAACTACCCCCGATTCCCCATGGAACGCGCTTCATCACAGAGTGATCTTTCTCTCATAGGAATACTTTGACCCTCCTATACAAAACTCCATATGTCCAATCGAAACGAAGGAATTTTTTCCATTCGGGCATATAGACTGGTTCAATAACCCTATCCCTACCCCCGATTCTTTTGAAGAAGGAAACATGGCCAACATTTCCCCCACTGTCAAAATCGACATTTTCATCAAACTCATAATCATTGAGGAAATCACCATTGGCGTCGCATGCTCCCCGGAGGAAATCACCGCTTACAAAGCACTCTTTCAGGAATATCAAGATATTTTTTCCTAGTCATATATAGAGATGCCCGACCTCTATCCTTATATTTTCGAACATCACATCGACACTTGTCTTGATGTCGCCCCAGTAAGTCAAAATCAATGACCATTTCACCCATCCAAAGCCACGACTATCAAAGCCAAAATTGACAAACTACATGCTACAGGATTCATATACCCCATCGCATAGATGTCATGGGTCTCGAACCCCGTCCCTATTAACAAAAAAGAGGGCACTATTCGCATCTGCACCGACTTTCGTGACCTCAACCATGCTTGTCCCAATGACAACTTCCCCACACCTTTCATCAAAAAAATTATCGATGATTGTGCAGGCCATGAGGCTCTATCCTTCATGGATGCTTTCTTTGGCTACAATCAAATACAAATCCACCCAGCAGATCAGTATAAAAGTGCAATTACCTCACCATGGGGTACTTTTTCCTATCATGTCATTCCTTTTGGACTCAAGAACGCAGG
The DNA here is from genome assembly GCA_010110895.2 of Picea sitchensis. Taxonomy (NCBI): domain Eukaryota; kingdom Viridiplantae; phylum Streptophyta; class Pinopsida; order Pinales; family Pinaceae; genus Picea; species Picea sitchensis. The sequence continues at coordinate 49,434 of SNQJ01S0100741.1, read as the reverse complement.
TGTTATGTTCCAACGAGCCATGAATTATGGTTTCCATGACCTCACTCGCATCATCCTCGCTTACTTGGATGACTTCACTGCTCGATCCAAGGAACGAACTCATGATCTAGATGAATTACGAGTTGTCTTTCAATGGTGTCGCTAGTACAATATCTGCTTGAACCCCCTCAAGTGTGTATTTTGTGTCACCACCAAATGCCTTCTTGGTTTCATTGTCTCCCAACATGACATTAGAGTAGAACCCCTCAAGGTCCAAGCTATCACAAAAATTCCACCACCTAGGAATTTGTGCCAAATGCAGAGCCTACAAGGAAAAGACAAATTTTTATGATGGTTTGTCCCATATTAAGCCACTCACGCACATGGTTTCATTTTCTTACCACATCATGATATCCCATTCCGATGGGATGAACATGCCCAAGTTGCTTTTGATGATTTAAAAGAGACACTATCCAATGTCGCTTTGATTAGTCCTCCCGACTATAATCACGATTACACCCTCTACTTGTCGGCCTCAACTGTCTTAGTAGTAGGAGTTATCATTAAAATAGGGGATGATGTCCGCGAGATTGTTATTTACTACATCAGTAAAAATATTTCAGGACCACCCCTAAAGTATAATCATGAGGACAAACTCGCCCTCCCAGGTTTACTCACAATCCAGAAACTGCGTCATTATATCTTGCTTCACACTACCAAAGTCGTGGTAGATTCCAACCCCATACAGTACTTGCTTAGTCGAAAACAAATTAATGGTAAATTTTCCCGGTGGATCGTCATCCTTCAGGAACAATATTTAGAGTTTTCAACTCCCAAAAGAAAGAAAGAACTTGTTCTTGCCAAAATCATCACGACGTTTCCCTTAGACCCTATAATTTAACCCGTTAATATGGATTTTCCTGAAAAAAACCTCTTCTACATCCCCTCGGATTACCCCTGGTATGGAAACCTCTTCATCTCCCTTCAGACATAGAATTTTGTTACAATGTTCTCATTTTTCCATTAACAATATCACTATTTTCACCCAACCATAGGCCAAAGACACCCTCTGAGCACCTTGACCTTGATAGAGAGAATAATCCTGGTAGTAATCCAGTAGCCAAGAAAGGCTAATGCACCAAGAAATAAGTAACCAAAGTGGATCAGAGAGTCCAAACCAAAAATATAGAAGCAATAGGCTTCAGAACTGGCGACAACACCTTCTCCAGAACTTGCGCACAAGACTGCCAGACTGCAGTGTGCACAAGTGCATGTCTGCAATTCTGAAAAAGTGTGTCAAATGAAATATTGGCGCCCTGTATTTATAGTAATCCTGGAAGACTGTCTGGGCTGACTTCTCATTCTAGGTACTAATTAATTCATATTAATTACCTCTCTTAGCCGACATCTCTTCTAGGGTTATGTTCACTTCTTTTCTTTCTTCCAGAACATTCTAATCTTTTCAAACATCACAATGGAGGTTCATACCTCCCGAAGCTACCATAATATCAACACTCCCTCCTAGATAGGGAGGTATAACCAATAATGGTCTTGAGCACAAACAAGCCATTCAACTGGTAGCATCACAAGAATCGTCATTATTATCCAAGTAGATAATCTCCATGACAACAGGTACAATATCAATTGATAGAACACAACTGTGTTTATCCATGGTAGTACACAACTACTCAAACTGTGACACATAGTCACAAACAGTGGAACACATCCACCAAAGTAGCATATCTTTGGAGACATGCATTATCCATAACAATCATCTGATATGAACCTACACAAAAAATATTGTTATGATATAAAATGAATCATCCGGGCCATTCTTTCACTCGCATCTATGAGATATGAAAGAGCATCTACCCTCAGAGTAGAACATCAATGATGGGCTATATGGACTATTATTCTCAAGCAAGGAAGAATAATTGTCCTGATTTCTGAGCCTGGACCATTCCCCACCCTTAGCCATTCCTCTAGCACTAAACAAAGTGCAACATGGAGAGAATGAGTCTTCCCTATGGAATGCCTGTCCTTAATTGTTGAACCTAGACCATTCCCCACCCTCGGCCATTCCTCCGACACTAAACAAAGTGAAACCTAGAGAGAATCAATCCTCCCTAAGGAATGACTGTTTGGACCATTCCTAAGGAAATGATTGTACTGCACCAACCTCCAAAATAGACCATTCCCCATGTTAACCACAATGAGAAATCGATGTCCGGTGAGGCAGGAAAGTCTTCTTGAGTAACCTTCAAGAAGAGAGACTACCCTAGACTATTCCCCATGTTAAACACAATGGGAAATAGCTATCTATAGTACACTAGAAATCCATCGAACCATTTTCATTACAAAAATGACTGTTTGATCTGGACCATTTTCTGAACTGGAAAATGCATGTCCGTAAAAAATATCAAACCACTTTTCGAATCTGGAAAGGAACTTCCCAAGATGGACCATTTTTCAAAATTGAAAGTGACTGTCCTCAATTCAATAAAATGTTCGTTCTCCCTCCCAACCTGGAGAGTCATTTCTTCCCTTTCGACTAAGGGAGTTATTTCCATGATCCCCAATGTGTCTCGAAAATATGAAAACTTTATTCTGGACAAGCTTTGTCAAGATATCTGCTATCTTCTCATCTTTGGGGACATACTGGAGCTTTACTTCTGCTTCCTAGACTTTATATTGAATAAAGTAATATTTGATCTCAATATATTTCGACCGTTCATGAAACACTGGGTGTTCTGATAGCCTTATACAATTCTAATTGTCACAGTGTATTATGGTTGAATCTAAAACCTGATCAGATAAATCGAAGATTAGCTTTCTCAACTATATTGCCTTTGTGAATGCATCACATGTTGTGATATATTCTTCTTCTGCTGTATTGAGTGTGACAAACTTATGTTTCCTGCTGCCCCAATATATCATAGCAGAGCCCAAGCTAAAACACATCCTTGAAGTAATCTTTCTGTGTTTTTCACTTCCTGCCCAATCTGAATCTATGAATCCATGAAGTTGTATATCACTGGATGCAGTATATCTTAAGCCATAGTTTATTGTCCCACAAATATATCTTAGGAAATTCTTTGCATCTATCCAATGCTCATATTTAGGTTCCACCTGAAATTGTCTTAGTGTGTTTACGACAAAGAAAATGTTTGTTTGAGTATTTACCAAATAAATTAGTGACCCAAACAATTGTCGATATAGTTATGGATCTACTAGATCAGAATCCAAATCTCTTACTTTTCTTATGTCTGTAGTCATAGGAGTGTCCATGGATTTGCAATCCATCATTCCAAACTTTTGGAGAATCTTTATTGCATACTTTCCTTGTCCAAGGAATACTTCACCATGCTTCTACCATACTTCTAGTCCCAAGTAATAATGCATGATACCAAGATATTTCATATCAAACTCAAAAGCTAGTTCTTTTTTTCACTGGATGATGAGAGACTCTTCACCTATTAGGAATAGATCGTCAACATATAGTAGTAGAATCACAGGTGATTTGTTCACGACTTTGTAGTAAAGGTTTAGATCTGCATGACTTTTGGAGAAACCAAGTCTCATTAGTTAGTTGTCTATTCTGGCATACCAAGCTCTTAGAGCTTGCTTGACTCCATATAAAGATTTATTTAGTCTGCAAACGTGAGTGTCTATGGAATGTACTTCAAACCCTTGAGGTTTTTCAATATATACTTCTTCTTCGATTGCTCCATTGAGGAAAGTTGTTTTTACATCCATCTGATGTAAACTCCATCCCATGGAAGCGGCAAGAGATATGATATCTCTAATGGAAGTATATCTAGCAACCAGAGCAAAATTTTCATCATAGTCTTCTCCCTCCTTCTGGGAGAAACCTGAACCTTGCTTTATATTTATCCATGCTTCCATCTACTGCATGTTTGATCTTTTATACCCATTTTGAAGTTACCACTGATTTTTCTTTAGGTCTAGGCACAATTTCCCATACATAATTTTTGATGATGGATTGGTGTTCTTCCATCATAGATTTTTTCCATTGTTTCTTTTGAACTTCTTCTTCAAACGTGGTAGGTTCTTCATCTAGAATCTTTGTCATACATGTTGCATAGCTTGAGAATCTTTTAGGATTCTTACTTTTCCTGAATGTCCCATCTGGGACCTTGAGTCTTTCTACTTATTGTAAGGTAGCTTCAAGCCAAGCTGGTCATTTCTTGGTCTTAAGTATGGTGTCTGGATCAATGGTCTCACATGGTTCCATAGGATGATCAAGTTGTTCCTTTTTTTCATTCTAGTTTTCTATGCTTTCTTCAATAGGTTATTCATGCTCTTCTTCTTCTATATTTTCTTCTATGGATTTCTTGAAAGCCATCTTTTCATTGAAGGTCACATCTTTGTTGACTTCAATCTTATGTTGTTCTAGAATATAGATTCCATAATCCTTGGATGATTCACTATATCCCACGAATATGCCCTTCTTTCCCAAGGGTTATAATTTATTCCTTTTGTCTTTGGGAATGTTAGAGTAAATAAGACATCAAAAGATTCATAGGTTTTCCACATTAGGTTTCTTACCTGAGAAGGCTTATTCCGGAGTCATGTCCTTCAATATGCAGTGAGGACTTTTGTTCTGAACACATATTGTTTTCATGGCTACTTCTCCCCATAAGAACATGGATAAACCTTGATCGTTTAGTAGTGCTTTTATGGTTTCTTCAATATATCTGTTCTTTCTTTCTGCTTCACCATTTTGTTGAGGATTATGAGGAACAATCATCTCCCTCCTAATCCTTTCCGATTTGCAGAATGCAATGAATTCCTTTGATGTGTATTCTCCTCCATTATCTGTTATTAATCTCTTGATCTTCTTGTTCACGAGGTTCTCTATCTATGCTTTGAATTCTTGAAATTTGTTGAATACTTAGTCCTTTGTCTTTACAAGATATAACCAAGTCATTCTTGAGTAATCATCTATGAAGATTACGTAGTTAAGAGAACCTCCTAGATATTTGAATGGAATCAGACTGCAAACATCTGAGTGTATCAGATCTAGAATCTCCTTAGATCTATTGTTCCTTCTTGGGAATGGTTTCTTGATATTCTTTCCAAGAGCACATCCTTTCCAAATTCCTTCATGTGTATACTGCAATTCTGGTATTCCTTCAACCATATTTTTGAGAAAAAGCAATGCTTGATACTTAATATGAGCGTACCTTCTGTGCCAAATTTCATTGGGATTGACTTCATAATGTACAAGGGCTTCTTCATTTTGTTCTCGTAGTCTATATAGATTTCCTTCATGGGTTCCAATAACCCTAGCTTTCTCTATCCTAGAGTCTTTATGCTAAGATAACACTTTTCGATCTACGAAAGCTATTATGTTTCCTCTGTCTTCTAGGAAAGATATGGATACAATATTCTTTTCTAAACCAGGTACATATAAGTCATTGCTCAAATGAACATTGTTACATGTTTTCAACTTGATGGAGGCTTGTCCAAATCCTTCGACTGGGTAAGTGATTTTGTCTCCAAGCTCTACCTTGTATGATGTATTCTTCTCATTCTCCCGTCATGTGCCTACAATCTTTGCTATCAATTATCCACATGTCATATTCAATCGTTCCTGTGAGTTCTAAGTAGTGTAGATGACTAGTCTTTTCACTCATGTCTGTGGTTGAATGGTGACTGGTCATGCCTTGATCCAAAACTTCAAATTTGACGTTTCTGACTTCTAAGTGTGCCAAGAAATGCATTTGATTAAGGCACAATTGAATACCTTCTTCTTGAACGAGATGTTCCATCCCAAGGTGTTGGATCGGGTTTTTAGGGTTTCTGTAACTGCTCCTGCTAGTAACCCTAGCGGCAATGCCTTGGAAGTTGCTTCTGCTAGTAACCCTAGCGACAGTTCTTTATAGAGCTTAGTATCCTTATGGATATGATTCCTTCCAATGGTTATACTGAATGAAGGAGGTGTGGGCCCATAAAATGTTATACTGTGCTCATTTAACCATCGACAATATCACTATTGTCACCCAACCATAGGTCGAAGCCACACTCCGAGCACCTTGACCTTGACAGAGAGAAGAATCCTGGTAGAAATGAAATAGCCAAGAAAGCCTAATGCACCAAGAAAGAAGTAAACAATGTTGATCAGAGAGTCCAACCCAAAAAGATAGAAGCAATAGGCTTCAAAACTAGTGGCAACACCTTCTCCAGAACTTGCACACAAGACTGCCAGACTGTAGTGCCCACAAGTGCATGTCTGCAATTATGAGAAGTGTGTCAAATGAAAGAATGGCACCCTATATTTATAGTAATCCTCGCAGATTGCTTGGGCTGACTTCTCATTATGGGTACTAATTAATTCATATTAATTATCTCTCTCAGCCGACATCTCTTCTAGGGTTATGTTCACATCTTTTCTTTCTTCCAGAACATTCTAATCTTGTCAATGGTCACAATGGAGGTTCCGACCTCCCAAAGATACCATAATATCAACAAATTTTGGGTCTCATCTCTATCTAGATGATATTCGTTGCATTCACCATAACGCCCCTCGATACCTCCTCATCGATGACATTTTGTATCGACGTGGGGTTGACACCGTACTCCGTTGATGTTTGACCATCGATGAAGGAGACCCAGTCTTGAATGATGGACATAGCAGTGCCTGTGGTGGCCATATCTTAGGTATTTCCACCACCCAAAAAATCATTCGAGCCAGATACTTCTAGCCCACATTGTTTCATGACTACATCCACGTTGTCAAGCGATGCAACAAATGTCATCTTTATGAAAACAAAGCACGAGTGCCATCCACTCTTATAAATCCAATCATCATTGTCATCCCCTTCTACAAATGGGGCACTGACTTCATGAATTGCAACCCTCCATCAAGATATGTACAAAATTACATCGTCATGGAATTTGATTACTTTAAAAAATGGGTCGAAGCCATGCCTACCTTCAACAATACTGCTGACACAACAATGCATGTTTTCTTCAATCACGTCATTACCCACTTCGGAGTTCCACTACAGTTAGTCTCTGATCACAGTAAACACTTTGAGAAAGATACCTTCATCGAACTCTCCTCAAAGTTAGGCTTCTCCCATGATTTCACCTCCTCATACTACCCTTAGTCCAACGGACAGGTCAAGGCTGTCAAAAAAGTCATCAAAACCATGTTGCAACGCACTGTCAACAAACATAAGACCAATTGTCATCATATGTTGTTTTCAACATTATGGGATTATCACATGACATTCAAAACTACCATTGGTTTTACATTGTTTCATCTATTCCATGGGATTGAATCCACCCTCCCCATCAAGTGTAAAATTCCCATGTTGCACACCGCAATCGAGCTATTACATGACACTGCTCCAATGGAGTAATGCTTGTTGAACTTAGATTCACTGGATGAAGATCGTCGGTCTTCCTTAAATTACAATGATGAAGCTAAAAAAAGGTATAAATCTACCTTTGACCTCCATGTCAACCTTCTCTCATTCAACGAAAGAGATCTTGTCCTAGCCTATGATATCGCTCACGATACTCTCGGTCATGGGAAATTTGAGTCATTATGGCATGGACCCTCCATCATCCAAGATTGCCTCACTAAAGGCACATACATCCTAGCATATCTATAAGGATACCCTCTCAACGAACCCGTCAATGCGTTGTACTTAAAGAATTTTTAAGCCTGAGCATAGTCATTAGACCCTAGGATTTTTCTTTGTACACATTTGTAGAGTTTTTGGTCTTATGTTTTTTTCTTTGTATCATTCATTTTATTGACATATGACTCCTCCATCAACCTACCACATCGGTTACACTGACAAAGATAGATATTGGACACATAATCTCACTTCGAAGTTCGGCCGCTTGGGCCCTCTACACCCCCTCACATGAACTGCTCCAATCCAGTGACATATGTTTGGTCTCAACAACCAACAACCAAGTAGAATACACATTCGTCATTGGACTCCTTTCCAAGGCCAGTCACCGCCACATTCATCACCTTATCATCTTATTAAATTCCCATCTCATCATCCTACAGCTCAACAATGTGTACCGTATCTGTGATCCTTGCCTCTTTCGCAAATACCTACAAGTTAGAATCTTATCTTGAAACTTTGATTCCATTACATTTACACATATTCCAAGACAATTTAATCAAACAACATATAACATGGCTAACCTAGTATTAGATTGGCATTTATCACATCAAGACATCATCACACATACATAAACCATCACGAGTCTGTCATATCATCTAGATTAGACATCATCAAAACATAACAAAAATATCATAACATGTAAATATCACGGAGATCGCAAACATGCATATCCATATATATATAGATATATATCAATCAATGTGTCATAAATGTATACAAAAAAGTACAAAAATGTACATTTCCCATAGGCAAGTGAGCCCTCCTCACCCCTATAGGTACAAAATGAATGTCACACTACCATATACAAAATGGGCTCACGGGCCTATATAAATACAAATATACAAACATAACACTCATGGTGACTCTAGAGTGCTATCTGTAGAAGGTGCCCCACCAGCTGGGGCCCTCCAGGTACAGGGGGCAGTCACCCAGTCATCGTTGTCACCACTACAGCTTCTCTGTAGATCAAGTTCTGCAACTCTACAGGGCCACCCACACACTGCTCCAAGACTCAATCATCCTAGATATGGGACCATATGCCCTTGGGCACACCCTACAGTACCACCTCAAACTACCTTTAGAAATCCTCTAACCCCCCACTAGCCTCTCCTTGAGGTGCATGTGATGGCCCTCCACCTGTATCGTAAAATCTGCACCTCCTGTCAACTCTCGCATCATTCGTTGGCCTCACACCAGCTTCATCCCTCCAACGTCGCTATCCCACCCGTGGCTCTACCTGCGACAGTCTCACTCACCCCTGGAAAGCCGACTCTCCCACCAACTCCACCTCTCGGCCTTGTGGCCCCACATATGGAAAAACACAAACAAAGATAGAATCAACATCCGTACATATACACATATGCTACACTATCAAAATAACCAAACATAAATTACGCCAACATACCTCTTTGGTCCCAATCCTCCCCAGGAGGCAACACCATATCCTGGTCATATCGAAAGTCCATCCCACCATATGGGAACTGTTCTATAATCTGTGGCATATCACGCCACAAACATGCCAATGTGGCCGTAAAGTGGTGACCACCCTCCCCACATGCATTCTTTGTCAAAATCAATGCCCACCACATCAGTCATGGCTCTCATTCCCTAGCCGCTGGCAAGAACACTCTAGGGCACAGCATGGGCACCCTCTCCAAAAACCATGCCACCAAGATAGATCCAAAGGAAAACTCACCGGAGTCGATGGCCCGATACCAGTTAAGATTCCCCATCATCTTGGCGTGCAACATGAAGCCCTAGGTGAAAAGATCTCCATCCAATACCCTCTGCATAATCCTCAGTTGACCACCATTGATCTGCTGAGTCACTAAGGATACATAGATCCTCACAATCATCATTGTTATGCACTGATGCAAGAGCGCATCCATCGCCTCGATGTGGACAACTGAACTTGACATAATGTTCATCCCCGAACAATAATCGCGTGCCAAATCTACCGAGTGTACATCCCCTGGCAACTAGGGATCAATAGGAAGGGCCATTCCCCGAAAAGGGAGCCATGTTAAGAAATAGACATCCTACATAGTTGAGAATGTCATTTGTTGCCCCCTCATAATGAAGCATTGTAGATCAGTGCACCACATCGATATCAGACACTGAAGCAGGTACTCCTGCGACGGTATCAATGGGTAGTCGAAGAACTTAAGCATACCACAAGCTTCCAAGGGTCTCTGAAGGCCTGAATCATCTCTCACCGCCTCCCTAAGGCACTTCCAGTCCCAATCTCTGCAATACACTAGCATGATGAACCGATCACCTGCATTCAAAAAAACAACACTTGATCAACCATTGTCATTTCATTAACAAAAATATTCAGAAAATACAAGTTTTTTCAAAAAACCTCATCTTTGCCTCAAGTGTGCGGTTGTCACCCCCCACAGGCACGCACATATGTGCGCCTATTCTTCACATAGGTGCGCACCAATGCATAGTTGTCAAAGAAAATTATACACATCAAATGTGCATCTGTGACACCCACAGGTGTGCATTCATGTACACTTGTTCTCTACAAATTTGTGCACCGATGCGCAGCTGTCAGAGAGACAGTTGCGCACAGTGCGCAGCTATAAATCGAACAAGGGCACACCAAATATGCACTTGTTTGTCCCACCCATGCACTCCCCATGCGCGGTTGTGTTCAACATAGTCGCACATCATGCGCAGGAGAGGTAATTATACCCACACATCTTAGTGCAAGTATCCTTCTTTCTCCTACGCATTGGTGGGCCCACCCCTACAAAAACCCCTAGTACGGCCATCCGTATGAACCTACCCAAAAATTAGAACCTATCTACTATGCATGAGGATGAGACCACTAACCTGGCTCTCACAAATCCTGGATCAGTTGGCTCGAACTCCCGTAGTCTCAAAATATTTTCTATAATCCTCTCATCAANTAGTTACAAGAGCTCATATTCTTTGTTTTTCGATCTGTCATTAGCCACGGGATTAGGTTCTCACCACCTACACAGTCACATTCCCCGGGTCACCATCCATACTCGACCCTGGGGGAGTATTTTTCTCACATCACATCTAGGTACGCATGCTCATGTTCAAAATTATCAAATAATTGTTATATGCTCTTTATCTTCAGATATTGTTCACATCGGGTATTCGATTTTAATGTGTGCAGGTACTTGGTCATCACAACCCAACCCAACCCCTTTAGGAATATGATCAACACTGGCATGGAATCATTCCCACTGAACATTAATTGCATCACCCAGTCACACCCACCGACATTTTCCTCTAGGATCCTCACATATGGCTCTGCAGTACTGTCATCTCCACTGCATTTCGATACTATCACCTGGTAGCACTCTTCCTCACATGATTTGTCCCATTCATAGTCCCCTTGGCACTTTGACACTCATGCTTCTTTCACCCCCTAGGGATGGGAGTCCTCATAGTCTTACACATTTTCTAGAATCAACCACATACTCCTTCTCCTCATTTTGATAGCTTTCCCAATGGACTCCCAGTTTATCTCATCATGGTTCATGTTTGACTGCACCTCCGTGGTATCATTAACCCTCAATTTCCTCCACAATCTATTTTCCCATTTGTAGATTGTCCTCCACTCATTTACCTCATACATAAACCCACCCATGGGCCCCCCACCCTCCACTAGTTCTCCACACAACTTGTACCCTCACAGGCCAAGCCATATTGCATTGGGGCACCCATTTCTCTATCTGTACACTCATCCAAAATTATTATTTATTCATTTAGTACTTGTAAAAAGCCTTTGTTTCCAGCATTTACATATCTTTTTTTTTTCGCCCTTGTCGACCTTCTTTTCCTGGAAAATAAACCCATGTCACCCTTGGTTGGGGCATTCATTATATTCTACTCATATTGACATCGTCCATAAATCCCAAGTATCTCATAGTCCATGTACCTATTATCTCTTATTTTGTCCACTTTGTCATGCCTCTACCACAATTTAACCCACGTCTAGTCATCCCCATGATGCTAGATCCAGTTTCACAGTTGTTGCCAATCATCCTTCACATATATCCCCAACCAAGGGCAGTCTTGAGTCTCAACGCATATTGATTTTGTCCATGTTCCGTATCAGTTCTTGATCTTATCCAGTGGATTTCATGAAGAAATTATGCTTCCTCGATTCACGTCTCCCTCTCTGTCGACATCAACACAGTTTCTAGAAGGGCGATAGTATCTTGACTCTCCTTTCCTTTATAAATGAGGATTCTCAGACGACACAACGAGAACCATCATTTCTCTATGTTGTCGTTGACCCCCATGGCATTCGAATTCAACACAATCTCATGTTATGGTGGGCCTTACTATGAGACTATTGCAGTTGTTTTATACTAGTCGAAGACCTATGAATTTGTTAGGCCGTAAATGCCTACGAGTCATCGACACTTATTAACGTGCTCCTTGCCTCTATTTAGAGTATGTTCACCATTAGAATTGCCATCTTCCATTATCAAACCACCTCGGAGGGCACTTCAGTTATCTACATCCACATACAACTTCAGTTACTATCATACATTTTTGAGTTACATGACACGGGCATGGGGCATGCCCGCCTCGTTTGTATACAACTTTTATTTCTCTCCCTAGAGAAGGTTTTGGGTCCCACAGTTTCCCCTCTCCCTCCAACAGATTGCTCTTACAGTTCCTCTCCGCACTCTTTCTTACAATGATACTCTCAGTAGAAGAAACATTGATTCATTTCGGCTATATGTATTCTCCTAACCTCACACATCAGGGGGCATCTGTTATCACTAAAATTTCATCCGCAAATGGTTACAAGAATACAACATCTCCAAAACACCTATTAGTTCACCGGCAGCCCTATTGAGTCTCAGTTTTGACATATATAATTCCCTATATTACCTTGTATCTGATCCTTTTTGCCTATGTTATAATCCTATACTTGACTATTTTCTCCCAAACACATACCCAATGACCTTGTTCATGTGCATAAGGGGTAAATTATGATTAAGGCATGATTTTTTTAGTTCTTCTTGAGTTAATTTGATTAAATGATTGATTTTGCATGATCCTAATTGTTTGACTCTTAGGAATTTTTGATCCAGTACTATCACACTCTGTGCTACTCCGGTACTTCCCATGCACCTAATCCGGTACTCAGGATTATGACTGTGTGTATTCCAGTACTAAACAGCTACCTACAAGATTTTGGTACCACCATTCTAGTACTCGATTTTCACCTTGATTTCTGGGCTGATGACGATGGATCTCAAAATTTGGGAACATGGGTTTTGTCCAGAGATGTGTTTTCATTCGGAATCATGGTTCATAATATCCATATCGCACACGTGTTGACCTCCATCTCAAGGGGAACGATCCATCCTCAATTTTTGCCAATTTTCCAGAAATTCTAAGATCATGCCCAGATTTGTGGGAAATGTATTTTCTTGATTAGCTAATGGTTGTACTCGACCTCCATTGATGGAAAATGGTTTTGATTTGGATTGGATTGTCTAGATCTAAAATTGTAATGTAAAAATCATATAAATTGAGTGATGGCTAAGCCAAAAAGGAGAGGAATTGTTATGTTGCAAATTGGATTTTTGAACATGTTATCTCTGTAAACATACTTGTTGAAGAATTAATATGAAGTTAAGTTCATCAATTCCATGTATTTTTTAAAGTTTAGTGTTCTGTAAGTTTCTTTCAGCTTCCTTGTTGGCACGACAAGGGCCCACCGATCCAACCAAGGTAAGCTCCTTTGTAATTATTTTGTGAACGCAATTCTATTTGTGTGTGAGTGAAACAATTTCATAGTTTAATTGTAAAACTAGTTAGTATAATTCATTTATGTTGCATTTCAGTCATACATTTGATAATGTGCAATATAGATTTGTGATAATTATGTAGATGTTCATAATTTCTGAGTGAGCATTTATTATTCTAAGTGTGTGTGAACAATCATTTGCTAAGTTGTGTGCTTAACCATTTGTTTCCATTTTGCAAGTACAGGAATAGTTAAGATCCCATCATCCACCCTACATGGACCATTAAATGGAGAATCGTAATACCCCTAGTGTTTCCTATGCAGGGACAAATAGTTTCTTCTAGAATTGATTAAGTTATGAGTGATTTCCTTTTGAACACTATGTGCAGAAAATTGATTACAATTTACTGTTTTGATTGCTACAGGAGACAAGCTTCTCAAATTCATCTCTTTAATTCATGATCCTAGAATGAATTGACTTTCTCCTTAAGATAGAATCGTTTGATTTATTGTTTTTCTTGAGAATTTTTATTATCAGTTTTCTTTGCTAAGTTTGAAGTTGTGTGAAGCATTTAGATATCCTAAAACATAGTGTTAATTGTTGATTAGTTTAGTTGCTACAAGGGGCAGATGCAAAGTCCATCTCTTTTATTTCATGAGCCTTTGAATGGACAGATTCATTACCTGAGAAAAAACCTTTAGATCACATGCCTATTGGATTATGTTTATGAGTTTTGTTTTCTAATCTTTAAGTTGTGTGAGGAAGATAGATTAAAAAGTTGTAAAATTGAGTATTGGTATTGATTGTTTCTTCTTTATTCTATACTCATCAGACATAGGAACCTATATGTTATCGACACATATAGTGCATCAACTCTATTGATTACAAATCCTAGATTGACATTTAAATGAGTGTAAGATATATGTTGAACATATTTGTACACCAACATTTTGGCGCCGCTGTCGGGGAGTTGTAAACGATAATAGGTAGTATTTGAATCAAATTGCTTTAATGCCTTTGGATTGGTTTTTATGGATGACCTAAGGGCAGAGAGAAGACGGTAATACATGCGGGAAGAGCCCACGCATCCACTTTGGTGGGGTTGCTCCAAAGTTAGGTTGTCCTCTCTTCTTTTGATGCGTGTGTTTTTACTTCTGTAAATTTAGTTTTATTTATGATAAGATAACTTGTGTGAACAGATAACCCGGTGACAATAGGGTCCCAGTAACACAAGGAGTTCAAGTTTGGTGTGTTTTTTTTTTGCAAATAGTTTTAAAATTTAGATCTTTAATGATAAATCATGTTTGGGGTGTTGTAAGAACCCCCCGAGTACTAATTTGTGTTGTGAGGCAGGGATCATCAACCAACTAGAGTAATTCAAGGATGATCAAGAGCTTGAAGAATGTTCCTCCAAGAACTTTCTTGCATTCTAACAGTAGCTAGAATATCTACCTCTCAGGAAGAGAATATCTTGACAGTAGCCAAGAATTTAGTTGTCTCTCCACAGGAAGATTTAGAAGTCCCTTCGGATTCCTATTGTCAATTTGTTGAGGAGACTCAAGAATCATGGATAGAATGCAATAAAGAGAAACCATTGGAACCTAATATTGAGGAGTTCTTAGCATGCCTCTCAACAGATCTTGTATGTACCTCAGAGACCAATAATCTTGCAAAAAATACTCTGCGTGGCATGGAAAAGGAGGACAAGTTGCATGACCAAATCAAAGAAGGGAAACGAGAATATCTTGATCCTATTGAAAGATCGTTCCATTTAGTTTTCAGGCCACACTACTCTGTTACTTTTTGTTTGATCTCATCATCAAAGTAGTTGGTCATTCATACTACGGTATGCATTAAAATTTATCTTTTAAAACCGAATATCGATATATTTCTAACCCTGCTACGCACATGGATTCACTGTAAATTTTCCTATACTTGAAAAAAGGGCTTTCTCTTTTCTCAAATAGAGTACGACAATGAATAAATAGTTGCATATAGTTAGTGGTTTAGTTTAAAATATAGTGCAACAGTTCTTTTATGTTTTCCGAATAAGCAGGGAATATCAATAGTTGATAAGGAAGCTTGTTGGAAAGAAGGAGGTCATTGTTCCCATGCCCAATCTTTGTTATTATAGCAGGTTGCTCACTAACAAGCATCTCAAAGGCAACAACATGATTTTTTCTGGTACCGAGATTGCATACAAGCAATATATCAATAGTGTCCTAGCAACCTGGATGCATTCTTCAAATCTGGGCATGCACACTCATATTTTCTGGATGGTCTTCATAGCTCAAGTTCCTACAAAAATAACTCAGAATTTAGATATGTAAGTATCAACTCCATGGGTGACTTGAGGTAAGCATATTTTTTTATCCTTCTGATTTATTGAAAATGAAGGAAAATTATCATAAAGACAACATTTCAAGCTTGTTATTCTACCATTTGTCCTTGCTTCTTATTTTCGTAATCCCACCAATACCCACTTATAACCCCACATGTGTCCCTTTTGTTTTTAAATTTGCTTCCATAAAACCCTTAACCATTCTATCTTTTTCTCAACTGATGGTTGTGAAGTGTTGAAAAAGTGCACCCTTCTCTCTGCTATGAAAACTTGTAAGTTGTGTGTGAAGGACTATAGGGGCAAGATCAACAATAGAGAAGGCATGTTAATCTTCCAGGCTCAAAGGAAATTGTTCAGTATGCATATATGGGATCAAGTGTCCTGTCCATTTTACAGATAATAATGAAAATTCTAGAGAGATTGACATACTTTTGGAATATCATATAGTGCAGTTACAGTCTATTGATTTGCAGCAACAATGCATACATTTTGGGATCCCACTTACAACCTCATAAATCCATTTTTTTGTAATCAACCATGAATTGGAAACAGAGTTGCCAAGATTGTTGTTTCTCAAATGTTGGAACTATTTCATAAATGTCTTTTTGTGTGCCTATGTGATTTTGGATATCATATTGAGATATGGTAAGAGCACTTGCACAACATCCCATACACTATTCCAGAACCCCAATCATTAGATGTTGAATTTCGAAAAGAAAGGATATCGAGAGTAGTGGATCAGATGCCTTTGAAATTTTCTAATTCTCATGTGCATTGTTTCATTTTGGATTCATCATCATATTTAGGAATCATTTTGAGTGATTGCAGTAGTCTGGTGTCTCTGTGGGTTTAAATTTTGTTTACTTTGGGCATTTTCTTTTCGAACTCTCTGTCTTTCTTTTATATACTTGGAAGATAATTTTGATTCAGAGAATGAAACCATCCATATAAATGGTTATACATGCATTATCATTGTTGGAATCAATTATCATGTGCATCTTGGTGTCAAAGAAGTTGTTGAAGTCTGTAGAATAGCAGGTATTACAGTAATAATGGTTGTTGGCGACAATATTAACATAGCAAGAGAAATTGCAACAGAATGTGGCATTTTTTACATATGGGTTTGATTGCCATTATTGTTGATGCAACATCCTCTACCTCTTTAATGCATGGTCTTGATTGGCAAGTTGTTAAATATATTTCGGAATCCATGAAGTGGCTGAAGGAAGATGGTTGGAGTAACAGTTTTGTTTTTGCAAGGATGGTGCTTTATCTATTGGAAGTGATGTGTTGTTTCCAGAAGTCAATAGTGCTGTTTCATTATATGGTGTTCCTTCTCCACAACATGCAATTCCATCATCAGCAAAAGAACATGTGCATGCTCATTTTGGAGAACTTGATGACTTTGTTGGGTTTTCAAATGTGACAACTGCTAAATCTTTGGAGGATAATATGAAGGTACATGCATGTATATTTGATTCTCGAAAATGCATCTGACTTGAATATTACAACTTTCGAGAAGCCACACAATTGGAAATATCATTCGCATGCAAATGAGCTCTTTTCCAGCTACAAATTGCCACATCTGTTATACAAGCCAGACTTCCCCAATGCACGCTTATAACTTGACAATTGATGATGTGGATTAATCATTTGAAAAATATCTTTTGAGGATGAAATGGCATGCTTTCAATCAGAAAATCAGTAGGATTCTCAATGTATTCAATCTTTCCTACAAGAAGAGCCTTCAAAGGTCAAAGCATCAACTCATTTTGAGAAAAATCTCAGGCTGAATATTTTGAATTTTGTGGAAATCATGATGAAAATGGAATATGGATTTGTTATGGAAAATCCGGATGATCACAACCCTCTGAGCAATTTTTTTTAGTGTCTCACATTGTTTGCATGAGGCCATGCAAAAACTCAAGCATGGGGGAGTGGTTGTTGAGACAGTATTAGTTAGGATTAATATTTTTGTAATAAAAAGGAAGTGTCAACAGAAGAAGTGATCAACCTGGTCCCAAAAGAGGAGGCTTCTAAAATCTCAACATATGGTCATCAAATTACAGAATACCCTCTTCTCACATAGCTTGGAGCCCAGTCACCAAATTATTTTTCATTATTCTGATGCAAACCCAAAGTTCCTACATCTAGTGTTGGTATTTGTTCCATCTACATGGTTTTTCAGTTGAATTAGATCACAGGTCCTCTTCTGGAACACCAGAGAACACTAGCTACTTCTACAAGGTGCAGCCTACAAAAGTTTCAGAAGCACAACCCTATGTCCATCCGGTACTCAGGTGATATTGTATTGGTAATAAGGTGATGGTATCTCTAATCATCTATTCAATTTTTGCTGCTCGATTTAAATGATTTAAGCAATAGGACATATAAACTCAATAATTTGTTTTCGTTTTACTAAGGAATTAGACTAATTATGCAGTAAACATGTGATTACTCTCAATTATTGCACACTCCCTACCATGAATTTATGCAAGCCATCGTATAAATCTCCTCGGATGGAAATAATTCATCATGTCACTCTGTTTCTACCCTCTTCTCTGTTCCAGTACTGCCATGTTCCATTACTATCCTATTCTAGTAGTATCTATTACGGTACTGCATAAACATGTTCTGATACCAGTTACCAATCTGGTACTGATGCCAAGGTGATATGATCTTTGTCCTGTGCTTAACATCATTTTCACTTCAGGTAATTAGAGGTATGGGATAATCTCTTCATGTTCTTTCTATAAAGTATCATTTGAGTCATGTGTTGAATTGTTTTTACTCTCAAGTACATATTCCTCCTACATTTCTACACTAAACCTTGAATGAATCA
Organism: Picea sitchensis; assembly: GCA_010110895.2. Taxonomy (NCBI): domain Eukaryota; kingdom Viridiplantae; phylum Streptophyta; class Pinopsida; order Pinales; family Pinaceae; genus Picea; species Picea sitchensis. The sequence continues at coordinate 30,840 of SNQJ01S0100741.1, read as the reverse complement.
TCATATCT
>SNQJ01S0100741.1:19690-30822 GCA_010110895.2 Picea sitchensis | reverse complement strand
GTAATCCTACAATGAATTCCATAGAAATATCTCACCAAATAGCATGGGTAATTGGAAGTGGTTGGAGTGTGCCTGGATATTTGAAAGTTGCTCTCTTGTTGTGTTGACACACCTTACATTCATCCACAAAGGTGTGCATGTCTTGTTTCATACCCTCCCAAAAAAAAGAGCGTTTGACCCTTTCATACGTTTTGGTAAATATTGAATGCCCGACTGTGGGTGAGGCATGAAGTTCATAAAGCTCTGTGGATTTAAGTTGGGATTGCTTACATAAATACAAATGAAATTTGTAGAAAATCTCTTAATTATGCCAAGAGTACCCTGGAGAAACTGAAGGATTGTGTTGCAATTAGTGGAGCAGGCTAGAAATTTTTGGGTCTTGCAACCATTCTTGACGAACAACTTGGAGAAAATATGTACAATTAAGGAGAGGGAGAAAAGGGACCCATGTTCTTCATATTTCTGAGAAAGAGCATCGACCATTTCATTTTCCTTTCCCTTCTCGTAAATGATCTCATAATCATAGACAAATACCTTGGTCACCCATTTTTGTTGTGCCAGGGATGAAATGTGTTGTTCCAGGAAATACTTGAGACTCTGAGCCAACAAATTTGGAACCATTGAGCCAATAAATAAGGACACCATAGAACCAGAACATGTAGAATAGCTAACATTTCTTTTTCACAAATGGATTGGCCCAAATTGTTGGTTGTGGAGCCTGATTGTCTTCCTAATTCAGAGGTCTTTGTTTTCAATCGTGTTTATACCCCATGAAGACTTTACACCCCAGAAGAATGTACACTCATCCATGTGGGGGAGTGCAGGGGCGGGTTACCCCCGCTATGAAGCCCCAGAAGGAAAAAATTACTTGTAAATGTATATTTTAATTTCATTGTTAATATGGATTGTTCATTATAAGGTCGTAGATCTAACAACATAATTTATGTAAGGTTTGTTTTCCCTATAAGGAAACCCTCTTTTATGAGGGAAATGTATTGTGGCTATGTATCATAGTGAATATTGTATTCTGAGAGAGGATACTGTGAGAGAAAGAAGAAGAAGTTACAGTGGGTTTGTTGTAGGTTGTATCCCTTCATCTACTGGATAATAATAAAGGAAGGACATGTCAATTTCTCTAGTGGATATAGCCCACATTGGATGAACCACGTATGTCTGTGTATATATTGCATAGTGTATCTTACGTGTTTTATTTCCTCATTTGTTTTATTTTATTTCTCCATGATCCTATTTTTCTAACAGAAATGTCACTCTAAAAGTTATTTTCTAGTGAATGCCAAGGGCCTGTCATCTTGCACGAGGACGACTCCAATCCCTTTCTTGGAAGAATCACATTCTAATACAAATGTCTTTGTGAATTTTGGGAGTCCTAAGATAGGATTAGATCACATAGCATCATTTAAGGATTGGAAGCCATGATCCGCAACTGAAGCCCAAGAGAAAGCATTATTTTTAAGGAGGGAAGTAAGAGAAGATGCAATCTCTCCATAATTCTGAACAAACTTATTATAATATCTCATTAAGCCTGGAAAACCACACAAGCTATTAAGAATTTTAGGGTGAGGCCAATCTTGCATAGCTTCAACCTTCTTAGGATCCACTCAGACACCATCCTTGTTGTTGTGTCCTTTTTGTCACTTGAATGAGAAAAAGAGGGGCACTTGCAAGTCTAGTTGGGCTTGCTAGACAGGACAAAGGTTAGTTTATGAATCCAACAATTCAATCACATGAAATAAACAAACAACTAATATAACAACAACTAAATAAATAACTAAATAAATCAAACTAAAATGCATGAGGAAATTAGAACCAAAATTAATCAATAATCATGCCACCAATGGAGAAGTATATTAGTGGGAAAAGACTATAGAAAAAAGGGACTTATGGATCCCCTCTTCCTCTTTGGGAGGGATCTTGAGTCCCCTATGTGAGATCTCTTCTTACAAATGGTAAACTAGAAAGAAAATGGTGAATAAATCCAAGCGTATTCCCTCAAGAGATGAGGTGAATATCTTATTGAGATGATGCTAGTATGCTCCAAAAATAAAAGAGGTTTCTTGAAGGAGAATAGAGGCAACATAACAACATAATGGTATTCTTGAATTCTTAGTGCACCCATGGCCTCTTTTTATAGCATGTATTTGACGTAATATCCAACCGGTCTTTAGTGTGAAAAAGGGGCCCTTTAGGGCACCCTTACGTATTTGACCAGCCCCCCATTCGGATTCATCTCATATTTGAGGGTCAAATCAAGTTGGGAGCTGGTCCATAAGTGGGTGAGGGGCTGACAAGAACCATAAATGCATCATTCACAGTTGTGCGCAGAGTTTCTTGTACATAGTCACGCATCAGGTGCATCTGTGCTTTAATGGCTTCTTTGGCCTACGCATGTGTGCGCACTTCCTTTAGTTTTTCAGTGCATGTCAATTTTGTGACCAGTTGTATAGTTTCTGCATTTTGGAAATGCATGTTTTGGGCTTGTTGGTGTACAAATATGTTCAATATATATCTTACACTCATTTAAATGTCAAGCCAGGATTCATAATCAATAGAGTTGATGCACTATATGTTCTGATAACAAATAGGTTCCTATATCTAATGAGTATAGCATAAAGAAGAAACAATCAATACCAATACTTTGTTTTACAACTTTTTAATCTATCTTCCTCACACAACTTAAAGATCAGAAAACAAAACTCATAAACATAATCCAACAAGCATGTGATCTAAAGGTTTTTGCTCAGGTAATGAATCTGTCCATTCAAAGGCTCATGAAATAAAAGAGATGGACTTTGCATCTGCCCCTTGTAGCAACTAAACTAATCAACAATTAACACTCTGTTTTAGGATATCCAAATGCTTCACACAACTTCAAAATTAGCAAAGAAAACTAATAATAAAACTTCTCAAGGAAAACAATCAATCAAAGGATTCTATCTTAAGGAGAAAGTCTATTCATTCCAGGTTCATGAATTAAAGAGATGAATTTGAGAAGCTTGTCTCCTGTAGCAATCAAAACAACAAACTGTAATCAATTTTCTGCACACATTATTCAAAAGGAAATCACTCATAACTTAATCAATTCTAGAAGAAACTATTTGTCCATGCACAGGAAACACTAGGGGTATTAATATTCTCCATTTAATGGTCCATGTAGGGCGGTTGATGGGATCTTAACTGTTCTTGTACTTGCAAGATGGAAACAAATGGTTAAGCACACAACTTAGCAAATGATTGTTCACACACACTTAGAATAATAAATGCTCACTCAGAAATTATGAACATCTACATAATTATCACAAATCTATATTGCACATTATCAAATGTATGACTGAAATGCAACAAAAATGAATTATACTAACTGGTTTTACAATTAAACTATGAAACTATTTCACTCACACACAAATAGAATTGCATTCACAAAATAATTAGAAAGGAGCTTCCCTTGGTTGGATCAGTGGGCCCTTGTCGTGCCAACAAGGAAGCTCAAAGAAACTTACAGAACAATAAACTTTAAAAAACACACAAATTGATGAACTTAACTTCATATTAATTCTTCAGCAAGTATGTTTATAGAGATAACATGTTCAGAAATCCAATCTGCAACATAACAATTCCTCTCCCTTTTGGCTTAGCCATCACTCAATGTATATGATTTTTACATTACAATTTTGGATCTAGACAATCCAATCCAAATCAAAACCATTTTCCATCAATGGAGGTCAAGTACAACCATTATCTAATCAAGAAAATACATTTCCCAGAAATCTGAGCATGATCTTAGAATTTCTGGAAAATTGACAAAAAATGAGGATGGAGCGTTCCCCCTGTGATGGAGGTCCACACGTGTGCGATTGGGCTATTATGGCCAATGAGTCTGAATGCAAACACATCTCTGGGAAAAACCCATGTCCCTAAATTTTGAGATCCATTGTCATAGGCCCAACAATAAAGGTGAAAATCGAGTACCATAATGTTGGTACCAAAATCCTGTAGGTAGTTGTTTAGTACTGGAATACACATAGTGATAATCTTGAGTACCGGATTAGGTGCATGGGAAGTACCGAAATAGAACAGAGTGTGATAGTACCGGATCAAAACTTCCTAAGATTCAAACAATTAGGATCATGCAAAATCAATAATTTAATCAAATTAACTCAAGAAAAAGTAAACAAATCATGCCTTAATCATAATTTACCCCTTATGCACATGAACAAGGTCATTGGGTATGTGTTTGGGAGGAAATAGTCAAGTATAGGATTATAACATAGGAAAAAAAGGATCAGATACAAGGTAATATAGGGAATTATATATGTCAAAACTGAGACTCAACATTCCCCCATGCTTAAGTCATTGCATGTCCTCATGCAACAATGATCTTCAAAATTTCAAAATTCATGGTACTCTTCACTTGATCAAGCATTCCCTTGAAGTTTCATCCTCCTTCAGCTCCTAAGTTTAAACAATATAAACTTCGTGGCTTACGCTTCACACTTCTTACCCATGAAAAAGTAGTTATGACAGACAAGTCGATCATGGATAATATATTAGATCTGTTAGTGGTTTGACGTTAAGTCTTATTCAATCTGTTTTCGATCAAATTTAGGAGAAAGGGTTGGTTGTGACTCTAATATGATTATAGGATAGTGACCAAGATTTTTCATAATGACTTTGGCTAATAGGACCACATGGCTAGATTACATTTAAAACAAAAGTGATATAAGCATAGTTTAGATCTCATTTGAAGAGAGGAACACATAAATGAATACATCCCAAGATGATTAACTCGTTTCTTATCCAAGTTTTTAGAGATGAATCTCTTCTTGGTTAGGTAAGGTGAATTACACATACTGAGGGTCCCACTTCTCATGAAAACCTATTTATTTTAAAGATAAAACACTAAAGTGGATACTTGAAGGTTCTTAAGAACATCGTTCGAGAAATATAAAGGTCATATCCTAGCCTTGATTTGATAGTGATTACTTCAGAATGAGACCCAAGGGTTTTTTTTAAGTTTAAAGTGTGTCACTTTATGTTTTCCAACTCTGTTTACTTGGCATAGCCCTGCTGCCAACATGCCTATTCAGTACCCTGACAGGTTTACCTTAGTACCATACAAGCATGGCCCCGCTACCAGTAGGCTTGTTCAGTACCCCGACGGGTTTACTTGTACTTCCTGATACTTCCTTTTTATTATATTACTCAAAAGATTTAGAATTATGTATACTGCTCATTGACAATTTTAGAGTATAAGGAAGGTAGGTGGTATGAGAGTGTTTTAGAGTTATTAGGCACATAATTAATTGTTTGCAATTATCCCAAGGGTGACATCATCCACATTCAACTTAAATCTCAACTATTCAATGTATAATGGAACATCTCAGATAATGAATAAGAGGTCCTTCTAGTTAATCCTATTAGGGTTCTCATGAAAGTTCATTGAGGTTATGCAAGTGCGGTCCAACGCATGATGTTTTCATCAATACCTCCAAGAGAAACTTGTAAATATAATCTTGGATAAGAACTTGTTGAATGAACTAGATTAGTATTATACATAATGGTGTCACCACTTTTCAATGGATATTTCAATTAGCAATCAATTTTTCAAAATGATGAAGTAATAAGACAAGTGCACCCATTATCATATCAAGCTAAATGTGGAAATATCTTCTTAAAGGAAAGATAGGATGATTCATTCAAGGTTTAGTGTAGAAATGTAGGAGGAAGATGTACTTGAGAGTAAAAAAAATTCAACACATGACTCAAATGATCCTTGATAGAAAGAACATGAAGAGATTAGCCCATACCTCTAATTACCTGAAGTGAAAATGATGTTAAGCACAAGACAAAGATCATATCACCTTGGCATCAGTACCATATTGGTAACTGGTATCAGAACATGTTTATGCAGTACTGTAATAGATACTACTGGAATAGGATAGTAACAGAACATGGCAGTACTGGAACAGAGAAGAGGGTAGAAACAGAGTGACATGATGAATTATTTCCATCTGAGGAGATTTATACGATGGCTTGCATAAATTCATTGTAGGGAGTGTGCAATAATTGAGAGTAATCACATGTTTACTGCATAATTAGTCTAATTCCTTAGTAAAACGAAAACAAATTATTGAGTTTATATGTCTTATTGCTTAAAGCATTTAAATCGAGCAACAAAAATTGAATAGATGATTAGAGATACCATCACCTTATTACCAGTACAATATCACCTGAGTACCGGATGGACACAGGGTTGTTCTTCTGAAAATTTTGTAGGATGCACCTTGTAGAAGTAGCTAGTGTTCTTTGGTGTTCCAGAAGAGGACCTGTGATCTAATTCAACTAAAAAACCATGTAGATGGAACAAATACCAACACTAGATGTAGGAACTTTGGGTTTTCATTAGAATAATGAAAAAGAATTTGGTGACTGGGCTCCAAGATTTGTGAGAAGAGGGTATTCTGTAATTTGATGACCATATGTTGATATTTTAGAAGCCTCCTCTTTTGGGACCAGGTTGATCACTTCTTCTGTTGACACTTCCTTTTTATTACAAAAATATTAATCCTAACTAATACTGTCTCAACAACCACTCCCCCATGCTTGAGGTTTTGCATGGCCTCATGCAAACAATGTGAGACACTAAAAAAAAATTGCTCAGAGGGTTGTGATCATCCGGATTTTCCATGACAAATCCATCTTCCATTTTCATCATGATTTCCACAAAATTCAAAATATCCAGCCTGAGATTTTTCTCAAAATGAGTTGATGCTTTGACCTTTGAAGGCTCTGCTTGTAGGAAAGATTGAATACATTGAGAATCCTACTGATTTTCTGATTGAAAGCATGCCAATTCATCCTCAAAAGATATTTTTCAAATGATTAATCCACATCATCAATTGTCAAGTTATAAGCGTGCATTGGGGAAGTCTGGCTTGTATAACAGATGTGGCAATTTGTAGCTGGAAAAGAGCTCATTTGCATGCGAATGATATTTCCAATTGTGTGGCTTCTCGAAAGTTGTAATATTCAAGTCAGATGCATTTTCGAGAATCAAATATACATGCATGTACCTTCATATTATCCTCCAAAGATTTAGCAGTTGTCACATTTGAAAACCTAACAAAGTCATCAAGTTCTCCAAAATGAGCATGCACATGTTCTTTTGCTGATGATGGAATTGAATGTTGTGGATAAGGAACACCATAGAATGCAACAACACTATTGACTTCTGGAAACAACACATCACTTGCAATAGATAAAGAACCATCCTTGCAAAACAAAAACTGTTACTCCAACCATCTTCCTTCAGCCACTTCATGGATTCCGAAATATATTTAACAACTTGCCAGTCAAGACCATGCATTAAAGAGGTAGAGGATGTTGCATCAACAATAATGGCAATCAAAACCATATGTAAAAAATGCCACATTCTGTTGCAACTTCTCTTGCTATGTTAATATTGTCGCCAACAACCATTCTTACTGTAATACCTGCTATTCTACAGACTTCAACAACTTCTTTGACACCAAGATGCACATGATCTTTGATTCCAACAATGATAATGAATGTATAACCATTTATATGGATAGTTTCATTCTCTGAATCAAAATTATCTTCCAAGTCTATAAAAGAAAGACAGAGAGTTCGAAAAGAAAATGCCCAAAGTAAACGAAATTTAAACCCACAGCGACACCAGACTACTACAATCACTCAAAATGATTCCTAAATATGATGATGAATCGAAAATGAAACAATGCACATGAGAATTAGAAAATTTCAAAGGCGTCTGATCCACTACTCTCGATATCCTTTCTTTTCGAAATTCAACATCTGATGATCGGGGTTCTGGAATAGTGTATGGAATGTTGTGCAAGTGCTCTTACCATATCTCAAGATGATATCCAAAATCACATAGGCACACAAAAAGAAATTTATGAAATAGTTCCAACATTTGAGAAACAACAATCTTGGCAACTCTGTTTCCAATTCATGGTTGATTACAAAAAAATGGATTTATGAGGTTGCAAGTGGGATCCCAAAATGTATGCATTGTTGCTGCAAATCAACAGATTGTAACTGCACTATATGATATTCCAAAAGTATGTCAATTTCTCTAGAATTTTCATTATTATCTGTAAAATGGACAAGACACTTGATCCCATATATGCATACTAAAAAATTTCCTTTGAGCCTCGAAGATTAACATGCCTGCTCTATTGTTGATCTTGCCCCTATAGTCCTTCACACACAACTTACAAGTTTTCATAGCAGAGAGAAGGGTGCACTTTTTGAACACTTCACAACCATCAGTTGAGAAAAAGATAGAATGGTGAAGGGTTTTATGGAAGCAAATTTAAAAACAAAAGGGACACATGTGGGGTTATAAGTGGGTATTGGTGGGATTACGAAAATAAGAAGCAAGGACAAATGGTAGAATAACAAGCTTGAAATGTTATCTTTATGATAATTTTCCTTCATTTTCAATAAATCAGAAGGATAAAAAAATATGCTTACCTCAAGTCACCCATGGAGTTGATACTTACATATCTAAGTTCTGAGTTATTTTTGCAGGAACTTGAGCTATGAAGACCATCCAAAAAATATGAGTGTGCATGCCTAGATTTGAAGAATGCATCCGGGTTCCTGGGACACTGTTGATATATTGCTTGTATGCAGTCTCGGTACTAGAAAAAATCATGTTGTTGCCTTTGCGATGTTTGTTAGTGAGCAACCTGCTATAATAACAAAGATTGGGCATGGGAACAATGACCTCCTTCTTTCCAACAAGCTTCCTTATCAACTATTGATATTCCCTGCTTATTCGGAAAACATAAAAGAATTGTTGCACTGTATTTTAAACTGAACCACTAACTATATGCAACTATTTATTCATTGTCGTACCCTACTTGAGAAAAGAGAAAGCCCTTTTTTCAAGTATAGGAAAATTTCCAGTGAATCCATGTGCGTAGCAGGGTTAGAAATATATCCATATTTGTTTTTAAAAGATAAATTTTAATGCATACCGTAGTATGAATGACCAACTACTTTGATGATGAGATCAAACAAAAAGTAATAGAGTAGTGTGGCCTGAAAACTAATTGGAACGATCTCTCAATAGGATCAAGATATTCTCGTTTCTTTTCTTTGATTTGGTCATGCAACTTGTCCTCCTTTTCCATGCCACGCAGAGTATTTTTTGCAAGATTATTGGTCTCTGAGGTACATACAAGATCTGTTGAGAGGCATGCTAAGAACTCCTCAATCTCAGGTTCCAATGGTTTCTCTTTATTTCATTCTATCCATGATTCTTGAGTCTCCTCAACAAATTGACAATAGGAATCCGAAGGGACTTCTAAATCTTCCTGTGGAGAGACAACTAAATTCTTGGCTACTGTCAAGATATTCTCTTCCTGAGAGGTAGATTTTCTAGCTACTGCTAGAATGCAAGAAAGTTCTTGGAGGAACATTCTTCAAGCTCTTGATCATCCTTGAATTACTCTAGCTGGTTGATGATCCCTGCCTCGCAACACAAATTAGTCCTCGGGGGGTTCTTACAACACCCCAAACATGATTTATCATTAAAGATCTAAATTTTAAAACTATTTGCAAAAACAAAACACACCAAACTTGAACTCCTTTTGTTACTGGGACCCTGTTGTCACCGGGTTATCTGTTCACACAAGTTATATTATCATAAATAAAACTAAATTTACAAAAGTAAAAACACACGCATCAAAAGAAGAGAGGACAACCTAACTTTGGAGCAACCCCACCAAAGTGGATGTGTGGTCTCTTCCCGCATGTATTACCGTCTTCTCGCTGCCCTTAGGTCATCCATAAAAACCAATCCAAAGGCATTAAAGCAATTTGATTCAAATACTACCTATTACCGGTTACAACTCCCCGACAGAGGCACCAAAATGTTGGTGTACAAATATGTTCAACATATATCTTACACTCATTTTAATGTCAATCTAGGATTCGTAATCAATAGAGTTGATGCACTATATGTGTCAATAACATATAGGTTCCTATGTCTGATGAGTATAGAATAAAGAAGAAACAATCAATACCAATACTCAATTTTACAAATTTTTAATCTATCTTCCTCACATAGCTTAAAGATTAGAAAACAAAACTCATAAACATAATCCAACAAGCATGTGATCTAAAGGTTTTTGCTCAGGTAATGAATCTGTCCATTCAAAGGCTCATGAAATAAAAGAGATGAACTTTGCATCTGCCCCTTGTAGCAACTAAACTAATCAACAATTACCACTCTGTTTTAGGATATCTAAATGCTTCACACAACTTCAAACTTAGCAAAGAAAACTGATAATAAAAATTCTCAAGAAAAATAATAAATCAAACGATTCTATCTTAAGGAGAAAGTCAATTCATTCTAGGCTCATGAATTAAAGAGATGAATTTGAGAAGCTTGTCTCCTGTAGCAATCAAAACAATAAACTGTAATCAATTTTCTGCACATAGTGTTCAAAAGGAAATCACTCATAACTTAATCAATTCTAGAAGAAACTATTTGTCCCTGCTTAGGAAACACTAGGGGTATTACGATTCTCCATTTAATGGTCCATGTAGGGTGGATGATGGGATCTTAACTGTTCTTGTACTTGCAAAATGGAAACAAATGGTTAAGCACACAACTTAGCAAATGATTGTTCACACACACTTAGAATAATAAATGCTCACTTAGAAATTATGAACATCTACATAATTATCACAAATCTATATTGCACATTATCAAATGTATAACTGAAATGCAACATAAATGAATTATACTAACTGGTTTTACAATTAAACTATGAAATTGTTTCACTCACACACAAATAGAATTGCATTCACAAAATAATTACAAAGGAGCTTACCTTGGTTGGATCGGTGGGCCCTTGTCGTGCCAACAAGGAAGCTGAAAGAAACTTACAAAACACTTAACTTTAAAAAATACACGGAATTGATGAACTTAACTTCATATTAATTCTTCAACAAGTATGTTTACAGAGATAACATGTTCAAAAATCCAATTTGCAACATAACAATTCCTCTCCTTTTTGGCTTAGCCATCACTCAATTTATATGATTTTTACATTACA
>SNQJ01S0100741.1:0-19640 GCA_010110895.2 Picea sitchensis | reverse complement strand
TTCATATTAATTCTTCAACAAGTATGTTTACAGAGATAACATGTTCAAAAATCCAATTTGCAACATAACAATTCCTCTCCTTTTTGGCTTAGCCATCACTCAATTTATATGATTTTTACATTACAATTTTAGATCTAGACAATTCAATCCAAATCAAAACGATTTTCCATCAATGGAGGTCGAGTACGACCATTATCTAATCAAGAAAATACATTTCCCACAAATCTGGGCATGATCTTAGAATTTCTGGAAAATTGGCAAAAATTGAGGATGGATCGTTCCCCTTGAGATGGAGGTCAACAAGTGTGTGATATGGATATTATGGCCCATGATTCAGAATGAAAACACATCTCTGGAAAAAACCCATGTTCCCAAATTTTGAGATCCATCGTCATCAGCCCAGAAATCGAGGTGAAAATCGAGTACCGGAATGCTGGTACCAAAATCTTGTAGGTAGCTGTTTAGTACTGGAATACACACAGTCATAATCCTGAGTACCGGATTAGGCACATGGAAAGTACCGGAGTATCACAGAGTGTGATAGTACTGGATCAAAAATTCCTAAGAGTCAAACAATTAGGATCATGCAAAATCAATCATTTAATCAAATTAACTCAAGAAAAACTAAAAAAATCATGCCTTAATCATAATTTACCCCTTATGCACATGAACAAGGTCATTGGGTATGTGTTTGGGAGGAAATAGTCAAGTATAGGATTATAACATAGGCAAAAAGGATCAGATACAAGGTAATATAAGGAATTATATATGTCAAAACTGAGACTCAATAGGGCTGTAGGTGAACTAATAGGTGTTTTGGAGATGTTGTATTCTTGTAACCATTTGCGGATGAAATTTTAGTGATAACAGATGCCCCCTAATGTGTGAGGTTAGGAGAATACATATAGCCGAAATGAATCAATGTTTCTTCTACTGAGAGTATCATTGTAAGAAAGAGTGCGGAGAGGAACTGTAAGAGCGATCCGTCGGAGGGAGAGGGAAAATTGTGGGACCCAAAACCTTCTCTAGGGAGAGAAATAAAAGTTGTATACAAACGAGGCGGGCATGACCCATGCTCGTGTCATGTAACTCAAAAATGTATGATAGTAACTGAAGTTGTATGTGGATGTATATAACTGAAGTGCCCTCCGAGGTTGTTTGATAATGGAAGATGACAATTCTAATGGTGAACATACTCTAAATAGAGGCAAGGAGCACGTTAATAAGTGTCGATGACTCGTAGGCATTTACGGCCTAACAAATTCCTCAATATGAATTTGTTAGGACGTAAATGTCAATATGAGTGTACAGATAGAGAAATGGGTGCCCCAATGCAATATTGCTTGGCCTGTGAGGGTGCAAGTTGTGTGGAGAACTAGTGGAGGGTGGGGGCCCCATGGGTGGGTTTCTATATGAGGTAAATGAGTGGAGGACAATCTACATATGGGAAAATAGATTGTGGAGGAAATTGAGGGTTAATGATACCACGGAGGTGCAGTCAAACATGAACCATGATGAGATAAACTGGGAGTCCATTGGGAAATCTATCAAAATGAGGAGAAGGAGTATGTGGTTGATTCTCAAAAATGTGTAAGACTATGACGACTCCCATCCCTAGGGGGTGAAAGAAGCATGAGTGTCAAAGTGCCAAGGGGACTATGAATGGGACAAATCATGTGAGGAAGAGTGCTACCGAGTGATAGTATCGAAATGCAGTGGAGATGACAGTACTGCAGAGCCATATGTGAGGATCCTAGAGGAAAATGTCGGTGGGTGTGACTAGGTGATGCAATTAATGTTCAGTGGGAATGATTCCATGTCAGTGTTGATCATATTCCTAAAGGGGTTGGGATGGGTTGTGATGACGAAGTACCTGCACACATTAAAACCGAATACCCGATGTGAACAATATCTGAAGATAAAGAACATATAACAATTATTTGATAATTTTGAACATGAGCATGCGTACCTGGATGTGATGTGAGAAAAATACTCCCCCAGGGCCGAGTATGGATGGTGACCTGGGGAATGTGACTGTGTAGGTGGTGAGAACCTAATCCCGTGGCTAATGACAGATCGAAAAATAAAGAATCTGAGCTCTTGTAACTGAGAGTGGAAGTTTGGAAAAAGGTACTATATATAGTTTTGGGGCCCACAATGCCACCTCATTTCTACCTATTGACATAGTGAGTTGATGAGAGGATTCTAGAAAATATTTTGAGACTACGGGAGTTCGAGCCAACCGATCCAGGATTTGTGAGAGCCAGGTTAGTGGTCTCATCCTCCTGCATAGTAGATAGGTTCTAATTTTTGGGTAGGTTCATACGGATGGCCGTACTAGGGGTTTTTGTAGGGGTGGGCCCACCAATGCGTAGGAGAAAGAAGGATACTTGCACTAAGATGTGTGGGTATAATTACCTCTCCCGCGCATGATGTACGACTATGTTGAACACAACCGCGCATGGGGAGTGCATGAGTGGGACAAACAGGTGCATATTTGGTGTGCCCTTGTTCGATTTACAACTGCGCATTGTGCGCAGCTGTCTCTCTGACAGTTGTGCACTGTGCGCAACTGTCTCTCTGACAGCTGCGCATCGGTGCACAAATTTGTAGAGAAAAAGTGTACATGAATGCACACCTGTGGGTGTCACAGATGCACATTTGATGTGTATCATTTTCTTTGAAAACTTTGCATTGGTGCGCACCTATGCGAAGAACAGGCGCACATATGTGCGTGCCTGTGGGGGGTGACAACCGCACACTTGAGGCAAAGATGAGGTTTTTTGAAAAACCTTGTATTTTCTGAAGATTTTTGTTAATGAAATGACAATGGTTGATCAAGTGTTTTTTTTTTTAATGCAGGTGATCAGTTCATCATGCTAGTCTATTGCAAGGAGCGGGACTGGAAGTGCCTTAGGGAGGCGGTGAGAGATGATTCAGGCCTTCAGAGACCCTTGGAAGCTTGTGGTATGCTTAAGTTCTTCGACTACCCATTGATACCGTCGCAAGAGTACCTGCTTAAGTGTCTGATATCGATGTGGTGCACTGATCTACAATGCTTCATTATGAGGGGGCAACAAATGACATTCTCAGCTATGTAGGATGTCTATTTCTTAACAGGGCTCCCTTTTCGAGGAATGGCCCTTCCTATGGATCCCCAGTTTCTAGGGGATGTACACTTGGTAGATTTGGCACGCGATTATTGTTCGGGGCTGAACATTATGTCAAGTTCAGTTGTCCACATCGAGGCGATGGATGCGCTCTTGCATCAGTGCATAACAATGATGATTGTGAGGATCTATGTATCCTTAGCGACTCAACAGATCAATGGTGGTTAGCTGAGGATTATGTAGAGGGTATTGGATGGAGATCTTTTCACCGAGGGCTTCATGTTGCACGCCAAGATGATGGGGAATCTTAACTGGTGTCGGGCCATCGACTCCGGTGAGTTTTCCTTTGGATCTATCTTGGTGGCATGGTTTTTGGAGAGGGTGCCCATGCTGTGCCCTAGAGTGTTCTTGCCAGCGGCTAGGGCACGAGATCCATGACTGAAGTGGTGGGCATTAATTTTGACACAGAATGCAGGTGGGGAGGGTGGTCACCACTTTACGGCCACATTGGCATGTGTGTGGCGTGATATGCCACAGATTATACAATAGTTCCCATATGGTGGGATGGAATTTCGATATGACCAGGATATGGTGTTGCCTCCTGTGGAGGATTGGGACCAAAGAGGTATGTTGGCGTAATTTATGTTTTGTTATTTTGATAGTGTAGCATATGTGTATATGTACGGATGTTGATTCTATCTTTGTTTGTGTTTTTCCATATGTGGGGCCGCAAGGTCGAGAGGTGGAGTTGGTGGGAGAGTTGGCTCGCCAAGGGCGAGTGAGATTGTCACAGGTAGAGCCACGGGTGGGATAGCGACGTTGAAGGGATGAAGCTGGTGTGAGGCCAACGAATGATGCGAGAGTTGACAAGAGGTGCAGATTTTACGATACAGGTGGAGGGCCATCACATGCACCTCAAGGAGAGGCTAGTGGGGGGTTAGAGGATTTCTAAAGGCAGTTTGAGGTGGTATTGTAGGGTGTGCCCAAGGGAATATGGTCCCATATCTAGGATGATTGAGTCTTGGAGCAGTGTGTGGGTGGCCCTGTAGAGTTGCAGAACTTGATCTACAAAGAAGCTATAGTGGTGACAACGATGACTGGGTGACTGCCCCCTATACTTGGAGGGCCCCAGCTGGTGGGGCACCTTCTACAGATAGAGGACCTTGCGGTAGCACTCTAGAGTCACCATGAGTGTTATGTTTGTATATTTGTATTTATATAGGCTTGTGAGCCCATTTTGTATACGGTAGTGTGACATCCATTTTGTACCTATAGGGGTGAGGAGGGCTCACTTGCATATGGGAAATGTACATTTTTGTACTTTTTTGTATACATTTATGAAACATTGATCGATATATATATATATATATATATATATATATATATGCATGTTTGCTATCTCCATGATATTTACATGTTATGATATTTTTGTTATGTTTTGATGATGTCTAATCTAGATGATATGACAGACTCGTGATGGTTTATGTATGTGTGATGATGTCTTGATGTGATAAATGCCAATCTAATACTAGTTTAGCCATGTTATATGTTGTTTGATTAAATTTTCTTGGAATATGTGTAAATGTAATGGAATCAAAGTTTCAAGATAAGATTCTAACTTGTAGGTATTTGCGAAAGAGGCAAGGATCACAGATACGGTACACATTGTTCAGTTGTAGGATGATGAGTTGGGAATATAATAAGATGATAAGGTGACGAATGTGGCGGTGACTAGCCTCGGCAAGGAGGCCAATGACAAATGTGTATTCTACTTGGTTGTTGGTTGTTGAGCCCAAACATATGTCACTGGATTGGAGCAGTTCATGTGCGGGGGTGTAGAGGGCCCAAGCGGCCAAACTTCAAAGTGAGATTATGTGTCCAATATCTATCTTTGTCAGTGTAACCGATGTGGTAGGTTGATGGAGGAGTCATATGTCAATAAAATGAATGATACAAAGAAAAAAACATAAGACTAAAAACTCTACAAATGTGTACAAAGAAAAAGCCTAGGGTCTAATGACTATGCTCAGGCTTAAAAATTCTTTAAGTACAACGCATTGACGGGTTCCTTGAGAGGGTATCCTTCTAGATATGCTAGGATGTATGTGCCTTTAGTGAGTCAGTGTTGGATGATGGAGGGTCCATGCCATAATGACTCAAATTTCCCATGACCGAGAGTATCGTGAGCGATATCATAGGCTAGGACAAGATCTCTTTCGTTGAATGAGCGAAGGTTGACATGGAGGTCAAAGGTAGATTTATACATTTTTTTAGCTTCCTCATTGTAATTTAAGGAAGACCGACGATATTCATCCAGTGACTCTAAGTTCAACAAGAATTACTCCATTAGAGCAGTGTCATGTAATAGCTCGATTGCGGTGTGCAACATGGGAATTTTACACTTGATGGGGAGGGTGGCTTCAATCCCATGGAATAGATGAAACAATGTAAAACCAGTGGTAGTTTTGAATGTCGTGTGATAATCCCATAATGTTGAAAACAACATATGATGTCAATTGGTATTATGTTTGTTGACAGTGCATTGCAACATGGTTTTGAGGACTTTTTTGACAGCCTCGACTTGTCCGTTGGACTGAGGGTAGTATGAGGAGGCGAAATCATGGGAGAAGCCTAACTTTGAGGAGAGTTCGATGAAGATCTCTTTCTCAAAGTGTTTACCGTGATCAGATACTAACTGTAGTGGAACTCCGAAGCGGGTAATGACATGATTGAAGAAAACATGCATTGTTGTGTCAGCAGTATTGTTGAAGGTAGGCATGGCTTCGACCCATTTTTTAAAGTAATCAAATTCCATGATGATGTAATTTTGTACATATCTTGATGGAGGGTTTCAAGTCATGAAGTCAATGCCCCATTTGTAGAAGGGGCTGACAATGATGATTGGATTTATAAGAGTGGGTGGCACTCGTGCTTTGTTTTCATAAAGCTGACATTTGTTGCATCGCTTGACAACGTGGATGTAGTCATGAAATAGTGTGGGCCAGAAGTATCTGTCTCAAATGATTTTTTGGGTGGTGGAAATACCTAATATATGGCCACCACAGACACTGCTATGTCCATCGTTCAAGAATGGGTCTCCTTCATCGATGGTCAAACATCAACGGAGTATGGTGTCAACCCCACATCGATACAAAATGTCATCGATGAGGAGGTATCGAGGGGCATTATGGCGAATGAAACAAAGATCATCTAGATAGATATGAGACCCAAAATTTGTTGATATTATGGTATCTTTGGGAGGTCGAAACCTCCATTGTGACCTTTGACAAGATTAGAATGTTCTGGAAGAAAGAAAAGATGTGAACATAACCCTAGAAGAGATGTCGGTTGAAAGAGATAATTAATATGAATTAATTAGTACCCATAATGAGAAGTCAGCCCAAGCAATCTGCGAGGATTACTATAAATATAGGGTGCCAGTATTTCATTTGACACACTTCTCATAATTGCAGACATGCACTTGTGCGCACTACAATCTGGCAGTCTTGTGCGCAAGTTCTGGAGAAGGTGTTGCCACTAGTTTTGAAGCCTATTGCTTCTATATTTTTGGGTTGGACTCTCTGATAAACTTTGTTTACTTCTTTCTTGGTGCATTAGCCTTTCTTGGCTATTGCATTTCTACCAGGATTCTTCTCTCTGTCAAGGTCAAGGTGCTCGGAGTGTGGCTTCGACCTATGGTTGGGTGACAATAGTGATATTGTCGATGGTTAAATGAGCATAGTCTAACATTTTATGGGCCCACACCTCCTTCATTCAGTATAACCATTGGAAGGAATCATATCCATAAGGATACTAATCTCTATAAAGAACTGTCGCTAGGGTTACTAGCAGGAGAAACTTCCAAGGCATTGCCACTAGGGTTACTAGCAGGAGCAGTTACAAAAACCCTAAAAACCCAATCCAACACCTTGGGATGGAACATCTCATTCAAGAAGAAGGTATTCAAGTGTGCCTTAGTCAAATGCATTTCTTGGCACACTTAGAAGTCAGAAACGTCAAATTTGAAGTTTTGGATCAAGGCATGACCAGTCACCATTCAACCATAGACATGAGTGAAAAGACTAGTCATCTACACTACTCAAAACTCACAGGAACGATTGAATATGACATGTGGATAATTGATAGCAAATATTCTAGGCACATGACGGGAGAATGAGAAGAATACATCATACAAGGTAGAGCTTGGAGAAAAAATCACTTACCCAGTCGAAGGATTTGGACAAGCCTCCATCAAGTTGAAAACATGTAACAATGTTCATTTGAGCAATGACTTATATGTACCTGGTTTAGAAAAGAATATTGTAGCCATATCTTTCCTAGAAGACAGAGGAAACATAATAGCTTTCGTAGATCGAAAGGTGTTATCTTAGCATAAAGATTCTAGGATAGAGAAAGCTAGGGTTATTGGAACCCGTGAAGGAAATCTATATAGACTACGAGAACAAAATGAAGAAGCCCTTGTACATTATGAAGTCAATCCCAATGAAATTTTGCACAGAAGGTACACTCATATTAAGTATCAAGCATTTCTTTTTCTCAAAAATATGGTTGAAGGAATACCAGAATTGCAGTCTACACATGAAGGAATTTGGAAAGGATGTGCTCTTTGAAAGAATATCAAGAAACCATTCCCAAGAAGGAACAATAGATCTAAGGAGATTCTAGATCTGATACACTCAGATGTTTGCAGTCTGATTCCATTCAAATATCTAGTAGGTTCTCTTAACTACGTAATCTTCATAGATGATTACTCAAGAATGACTTGGTTATATCTTGTAAAGACAAAGGACTAAGTATTCAACAAATTTCAAGAATTCAAAGCATAGATAGAGAACCTCGCGAACAAGAAGATCAAGAGCTTAATAACAGATAATGGAGGAGAATACACATCAAAGGAATTCATTGCATTCTGCAAATCGACAAGGATTAGGAGGGAGATGATTGTTCCTCATAATCCTCAACAAAATGGTGAAGCAGAAAGAAAGAAAAGATCTATTGAAGAAACCATAAAAGCACTACTAAACTATCAAGGTTTATCCATGTTCTTATGGGGAGAAGTAGCCATGAAAACAATATATGTTCAGAACAGAAGTCCTCACTGCATATTGAAGGACATGACTCCAGAAGAAGCCTTCTCAGGTAAGAAACCTAATGTGGAAAACCTATGAATCTTTTGATGTCTTGTTTACTCTCACATTCCCAAGGACAAAAGGAATAAATTATAACCCTTGGGAAAGAAGGGAATATTCGTGGGATATAGTGAATCATCCAAGGATTATAGAATCTATATTCTAGAACAACATAAGATTGAAGTCAGCAAAGATGTGACCTTCAATGAAAAGATGGCTTTCAAGAAATCCATAGAAGAAACTATAGAAGAAGAAGAGTATGAATAACCTATTGAAGAAAGCATAGAAAACTAGAATGAAAAAAAGGAACAACTTGATCATCCTATGGAACCATGTGAGACCATTGATCCAGACACCATACTTAAGACCAAGAAATGACCATCTTGGCTTGAAGCTACCTTACAATAAGTAGAAAGACTCAAGGTCCCAGATGGGACATTCAAGAAAAGTAAGAATCCTAAAAGATTCTCAAGCTATGCAACATGTATGACAAAGATTCTAGATGAAGAACCTACCATGTTTGAAGAAGAAGTTCAAAAGAAACAATGGAAAAAAGATATGACGGAAGAACACCAATCCATCATAAAAAATTATGTATGGGAAATTGTGCCTAGACCTAAAGAAAAATAAGTGGTAACTTCAAAATGGGTATATAAGATCAAACATGCAGTAGATGGAAGCATGGATAAATATAAAGCAAGGTTCATAGCTAGAGGTTTCTCCCAGAAGGAGGGAGAAGACTATGATGAAAATTTTTCTCTGGTTGCTAGATATACTTCCATTAGAGATATCATATCTCTTGCCGCTTCCATGGGATGGAGTTTACATCAGATGGATGTAAAAACAACTTTCCTCAATGGAGAAATCGAGGAAGAAGTATATATTGAACAACCTCAAGGGTTTGAAGTACATTCCATAGACACTCACATTTGCAGACTAAATAAAGCTTTATATGGACTCAAGCAAGCTCTAAGACCTTGGTATGCCATAATAGACAACTAACTAATGAGACTTGGTTTCTCCAAAACTCATGCAGATCTAAACCTTTACTACAAAGTCGTGAACAAAGCACCTGTGATTCTACTACTATATGTTGACGATCTATTCCTAACAGGTGAAGAGTCTCTCATCATCCAGTGAAAAAAAGAACTAGCTTTTGAGTTTGATATGAAATATCTTGGTATCATGCATTATTACTTGGGACTAGAAGTATGGTAGAAGCATGGTGAAGTATTCCTTGGACAAGGAAAGTATGCAATAAAGATTCTCCAAAAGTTTGGAATGATGGATTGCAAATCCATGGACACTCCTATGACTACAGACATAAGAAAAGTAAGAGATTTGGATTCTGATCTAGTAGATCCATAACTATATCGACAATTGTTTGGGTCACTAATTTATTTGGTAAATACTCAAACAAACATTTTCTTTGTCGTAAACACACTAAGACAATTTCAGGTGGAACCTAAATATGAGCATTGGATAGATGCAAAGAATTTCCTAAGATATATTTGTGGGACAATAAACTATGGCTTAAGATATACTGCATCCAGTGATATACAACTTCATGGATTCATAGATTCAGATTGGGCAGGAAGTGAAAAACACAGAAAGATTACTTCAAGGATGTGTTTTAGCTTGGGCTCTGCTATGATATATTGGGGCAGCAGGAAACATAAGTTTGTCACACTCAATACAGCAGAAGAAGAATATATCACAACATGTGATGCATTCACAAAGGCAATATAGTTGAGAAAGCTAATCTTCGATTTATCTGATCAGGTTTTAGATTCAACCATAATACACTGTGACAATTAGAATTGTATAAGGCTATCAGAACACCCAGTGTTTCATGAACGGTCGAAATATATTGAGATCAAATATTACTTTATTCAATATAAAGTCTAGGAAGCAGAAGTAAAGCTCCAGTATGTCCCCAAAGATGAGAAGATAGCAGATATCTTGACAAAGCTTGTCCAGAATAAAGTTTTCATATTTTCGAGACACATTGGGGATCATGGAAATAACTCCCTTAGTCGAAAGGGAAGAAATGACTCTCCAGGTTGGGAGGGAGAACGAACATTTTATTGAATTGAGGACAGTCACTTTCAATTTTGAAAAATGGTCCATCTTGGGAAGTTCCTTTCCAGATTCGAAAAGTGGTTTGATATTTTTTACGGACATGCATTTTCCAGTTCAGAAAATGGTCCAGATCAAACAGTCATTTTTGTAATGAAAATGGTTCGATGGATTTCTAGTGTACTATAGATAGCTATTTCCCATTGTGTTTAACATGGGGAATAGTCTAGGGTAGTCTCTCTTCTTGAAGGTTACTCAAGAAGACTTTCCTGCCTCACCGGACATCGATTTCTCATTGTGGTTAACATGGGGAATGGTCTATTTTGGAGGTTGGTGCAGTACAATCATTTCCTTAGGAATGGTCCAAACAGTCATTCCTTAGGGAGGATTGATTCTCTCTAGGTTTCACTTTGTTTAGTGTCGGAGGAATGGCCGAGGGTGGGGAATGGTCTAGGTTCAACAATTAAGGACAGGCATTCCATAGGGAAGACTCATTCTCTCCATGTTGCACTTTGTTTAGTGCTAGAGGAATGGCTAAGGGTGGGGAATGGTCCAGGCTCAGAAATCAGGACAATTATTCTTCCTTGCTTGAGAATAATAGTCCATATAGCCCATCATTGATGTTCTACTCTGAGGGTAGATGCTCTTTCATATCTCATAGATGCGAGTGAAAGAATGGCCCGGATGATTCATTTTATATCATAACAATATTTTTTGTGTAGGTTCATATCAGATGATTGTTATGGATAATGCATGTCTCCAAAGATATGCTACTTTGGTGGATGTGTTCCACTGTTTGTGACTATGTGTCACAGTTTGAGTAGTTGTGTACTACCATGGATAAACACAGTTGTGTTCTATCAATTGATATTGTACCTGTTGTCATGGAGATTATCTACTTGGATAATAATGACGATTCTTGTGATGCTACCAGTTGAATGGCTTGTTTGTGCTCAAGACCATTATTGGTTATACCTCCCTATCTAGGAGGGAGTGTTGATATTATGGTAGCTTCGGGAGGTATGAACCTCCATTGTGATGTTTGAAAAGATTAGAATGTTCTGGAAGAAAGAAAAGAAGTGAACATAACCCTAGAAGAGATGTCGGCTAAGAGAGGTAATTAATATGAATTAATTAGTACCTAGAATGAGAAGTCAGCCCAGACAGTCTTCCAGGATTACTATAAATACAGGGCGCCAATATTTCATTTGACACACTTTTTCAGAATTGCAGACATGCACTTGTGCACACTGCAGTCTGGCAGTCTTGTGCGCAAGTTCTGGAGAAGGTGTTGTCGCCAGTTCTGAAGCCTATTGCTTCTATATTTTTGGTTTGGACTCTCTGATCCACTTTGGTTACTTATTTCTTGGTGCATTAGCCTTTCTTGGCTACTGGATTACTACCAGGATTATTCTCTCTATCAAGGTCAAGGTGCTCAGAGGGTGTCTTTGGCCTATGGTTGGGTGAAAATAGTGATATTGTTAATGGAAAAATGAGAACATTGTAACAAAATTCTATGTCTGAAGGGAGATGAAGAGGTTTCCATACCAGGGGTAATCCGAGGGGATGTAGAAGAGGTTTTTTTCAGGAAAATCCATATTAACGGGTTAAATTATAGGGTCTAAGGGAAACGTCGTGATGATTTTGGCAAGAACAAGTTCTTTCTTTCTTTTGGGAGTTGAAAACTCTAAATATTGTTCCTGAAGGATGACGATCCACCGGGAAAATTTACCATTAATTTGTTTTCGACTAAGCAAGTACTGTATGGGGTTGGAATCTACCACGACTTTGGTAGTGTGAAGCAAGATATAATGACGCAGTTTCTGGATTGTGAGTAAACCTGGGAGGGCGAGTTTGTCCTCATGATTATACTTTAGGGGTGGTCCTGAAATATTTTTACTGATGTAGTAAATAACAATCTCGCGGACATCATCCCCTATTTTAATGATAACTCCTACTACTAAGACAGTTGAGGCCGACAAGTAGAGGGTGTAATCGTGATTATAGTCGGGAGGACTAATCAAAGCGACATTGGATAGTGTCTCTTTTAAATCATCAAAAGCAACTTGGGCATGTTCATCCCATCGGAATGGGATATCATGATGTGGTAAGAAAATGAAACCATGTGCGTGAGTGGCTTAATATGGGACAAACCATCATAAAAATTTGTCTTTTCCTTGTAGGCTCTGCATTTGGCACAAATTCCTAGGTGGTGGAATTTTTGTGATAGCTTGGACCTTGAGGGGTTCTACTCTAATGTCATGTTGGGAGACAATGAAACCAAGAAGGCATTTGGTGGTGACACAAAATACACACTTGAGGGGGTTCAAGCAGATATTGTACTAGCGACACCATTGAAAGACAACTCGTAATTCATCTAGATCATGAGTTCGTTCCTTGGATCGAGCAGTGAAGTCATCCAAGTAAGCGAGGATGATGCGAGTGAGGTCATGGAAACCATAATTCATGGCTCGTTGGAACATAACACCTGCGTTCTTGAGTCCAAAAGGAATGACATGATAGGAAAAAGTACCCCATGGTGAGGTAATTGCACTTTTATACTGATCTGCTGGGTGGATTTGTATTTGATTGTAGCCAAAGAAAGCATCCATGAAGGATAGAGCCTCATGGCCTGCACAATCATCGATAATTTTTTTGATGAAAGGTGTGGGGAAGTTGTCATTGGGACAAGCATGGTTGAGGTCACGAAAGTCGGTGCAGATGCGAATAGTGCCCTCTTTTTTGTTAATAGGGACGGGGTTCGAGACCCATGACATCTATGCGATGGGGTATATGAATCCTGTAGCATGTAGTTTGTCAATTTTGGCTTTGATAGTCGTGGCTTTGGATGGGTGAAATGGTCATTGATTTTGACTTACTGGGGCGACATCAAGACAAGTGTCGATGTGATGTTCGAAAATATAAGGATAGAGGTCGGGCATCTCTATATATGACTAGGAAAAAATATCTTGATATTCCTGAAAGAGTGCTTTGTAAGCGGTGATTTCCTCCGGGGAGCATGCGACGCCAATGGTGATTTCCTCAATGATTATGAGTTTGATGAAAATGTCGATTTTGACAGTGGGGGAAATGTTGGCCATGTTTCCTTCTTCAAAAGAATCGGGGGTAGGGATAGGGTTATTGAACCAGTCTATATGCCCGAATGGAAAAAATTCCTTCGTTTCGATTGGACATATGGAGTTTTGTATAGGAGGGTCAAAGTATTCCTATGAGAGAAAGATCACTCTGTGATGAAGCGCGTTCCATGGGGAATCGGGGGTAGTTAGTTCCTCTAGGATATCTTCATCCAGTGGAAAATGCGAGAGTATAGGGGATATAGGGAAGTAACATTGGTTACTGTCACTGTATGACTGTCTTTAGGTGGTGAAGATGTAGAGGGGGTGTCGCAATTGTTATGTGATGGCATGCTTGTCATAAACCAAATTTCCAGACATTGTGGATTGTAAACTATGGTCGGGGGTAAGATTTCTTGATGGAAATGAACTGGAGAATTGAGAGGATTTGGGGGAAAATCCTCAGATAATCTATCCATGAACCTTGGAGGGGTGGGAAGTGACTTGGGTTCAGGGGAGGTGATGTTATTAATATTGGGAGAAGGAATAGGGGGACTCACTTGCATAACAAGAAGTGAGGTGGTTGGCATATTTTGAATAAGGGTCATTTGACAATTCCTGTATTCAATGATCGAAGGACACTAGTAAATGAAATGATCAAGTGATTCAAAAAGAGAGAAAGCACACCTCATCCATTCGTTGTCTGAGGTCATGACATAATGAATGTCAGTGACATGGGTACTTGATGATGTGGGTGGAGAGGCATCTTTCTGAAATCATTGGCGTACTATCGTTAGTGTCTCTCGAAACTAAGGTAGCACGGGGAAATGATGAGTGTAGTGTCCATACTATGAACAGATGGCACATGCGAATTTGGTTCACCACCCTTTAATTCCTGTAGTAGGGGACATGGTGGTAGTACTAGGTGTGCTTGTTGAAGCAACAAGCGATGTGGTTGCTCGAGGGAGTTGGATCAAATTGCGTAACTCGGGGAGGGAGGGACATCTATTTGTGGGGTTTTTCTCTCTCTCACATAGTTCACAAGGAGGTTGAACTTGGGGAGGAAGTGGAGCGGTGGGATGTTTATTATTCCTTCTGCCCCCAGCCATAGTGGTGGTGCTGGCAAGTCGGGGTGAGGGTGGTGTATTCAGAGTTAGGAATGGAATCTGCATTGGGATTCCCTCTATTTGGGGAGGGAGGGATGGTTGAGGAACCATCGTGGGTGGGTGTAGATACCATACCAAAATGGAAAGCACCATGTTGGGAAGGGTAAGCATTGCGGCTACCTGGAAAGATTGTATGCCCGGTGGGGGGTAGAAGAAGGGAATTTGAGTAATGGCTTGGTAGATTGTCTCCCAAACTGGGATTTGACCCTCAGGGAGGGTGAAATCAGGGATAAGTGGTGTCGTAGGGTTCTCAGGGGATTCCTGAGGTAGGGTTTTTTCCACTAGTGGGATGTTAGGGAGTGGAGAAGCCTCTGTGGGAGGAATAGTATATCCATTTTCAGTTCCATTGGAAGATATGAGAGACACTTGTGTTGAGGCGTGGATGAGCAGTGGTGCTCCATGGTATGCCCCCAACAAGGATGGGTCTTTGAAAATTATAGGGCCCATATCCATGAGTGGGTATGTGTATTAACTAGTGCAGACAAGAGGTAGGATGTTATTGATGTTGGAGGAGTGGTTAGGCTTGTAATGTGAAACTTGGTCGATGGTGATGATTTTCCGATTGTGGGGGAACATCATCATTCAAAATACATAAGAGGCCACTGCCTTCATAACATACATGTAGCTACATCAAAACAAGATGTTATAATCGAGTGGGGCATCGATAACCTCAATTTCGATAAGGATGGTTTTTACCCTGATTTCAATGGGGACATTTTGAAAGAGCCCTTCGGGAGAGGATGGTCATCCATCATAAGCTCTCAAAGTGATGGTGGATGGTATTAGCTTAGGGGAGCCAATTTTCTGCCATAGAGTTTTTGACATGATGCATGTGGATGCACCTTCATCAATGATACATTGATGAACTGTGATGTTGCTAATTTTGACTGGTATTTGGAAAGCTACCAAAGTGGGGAGGAGAGGTTCCCCACAATCTACATCAAATGTGTTGAGTCTAGTGTCAGCAGGGTCAACTTCCCCCAAGGAAGAAAGTAAGGATTTCTGTTGAGTTGGACAGGTTTGGAGGACCTACAATACTGACATGGCTGTAGGATATTGCGCCAAGTCATCGACCAGACTGTAGTTGTGTGTTTCCATAGCCTGAGGGTTATTGGCATTCTATCGTAACAGGATGTGAGGGATGCAAATGGGGGGTTCAGTGTTACGACATGAAATCATCAAGGGTTGTCTGATTGTAGCTGGAGCTTCTTTCGAAGTGGCGGGAGTAGATTTAGGGGGTGCATTGTATTGACGACTGCGCATTTGTAGAAGAATTTATTCTTTTCTAGTGAGGAGGATATTTTGATCCACCAGATTCCCAGGGTTTTGATATTGTCCCATATGTGGTGGGGAAGGATGCATCTCTTGTTGGGTATTGATCAAACCTTGGTGTGGAATATGGTTTTGCAAAACATTTGGGGGTGGTTGATGCAAATATTATTGTGGGGCCTACTGAGGGGCAGGTGACACTGGAGGATGTGGTGCATTCATGGAATCTTTCATCCATTTGAAGTCAGCAATTTGGGGGAAATAGTGAGTATAATGACCATGCTCACCGTAAAGATCACAATGGAAGTTTGTTTGAAGGTTTTTGTTGTTGTTACTCCCTTGGATTTTGTTGTTATCTCCCCCTTGGGAGTTCTGGTTACCCTAGTTCTAGTTGCCCCTAGGAGGTTGGTTTTGTTGGGGTTTATTTCCCCCTTGGTGCTAGGTTATTATTGTTTCATTTTTCTCCTTTCTTTTTGGAATTATTCGGCTGATGGGCCAGGTTTTCCATATTCATTTTTTCAAAATTTTGAAATTGTTGAATGGGAGAGGGTTGAACAAAGTTAACCCCAGCATGTGGTTGTCCTTATGGAGGAGAAATTGGTTGTGGAGGACCAGGAAATGGAAAATACAAATTATTTTGTGGCAATGATTTGTATGGTGCATAGGAAGGTGTAGCACTTTCACTAGTGCCTAGGTTATAATTTGAGGTAGAGCGGGTACCCGAACTTGGTTGAGAGGTCGAATGCATCATGGGTGTTGGCAAGGTTCCACTCGTGGGTGGAGGGGGGGGCACGAGATATGGTTTTCAGTAAGGGGGAGGGGGGTAGTAAGATGGACCTCCATACATTGACGAATATTGATGTGTACCATACATGGGTGGTGGTTGTATATACAGATTATGGTGTGTTGTGGTATCGATTAATTCATCCACTGCGTGAGACATCCCAGGTTTTTCTTGGCTGAATGGTACGGGTATCGAGGTGTTGGGTAGTACTATGTATAAGTAACCTCATTGAGAAGAAATGAGGTCGTATTGTTGATATTAGTTGATGGCTTCCTCTTTGGTTTGGGGGAAGGTGTAGGCCACATATTTGGAAAGGAGAGAGACAAGTGATCAGAGAAACCAATTGAGGAATTTTTTTTGGTGGTTTCTGCTTTGCATAAACTACGTCGTTGACACCATTCATGAATGTGGTCAGTGATATGTGTGGTCAAGGTTTTCTTAAACTTAGAGATAAGTTCTATACCATTGTCATGAAGAACTAGTATTTGTAAGAAGGTAAAAAATGTTTTGGCCAAGGATTCAAAAGTCACATTAGACCTTGATTTTTTGTCCACATACCATTTGGCTAATGGACCAGTGAGTGTGTGCTGAAATAACCTTAAATGGATGGATTCATCCATGATGTTGTTTGAAGAGAAACATAAGTGGAAGGTCATGATATCGTTGGAAGTATCTTCTCCTGCCTTTCCTTCAAACTTTGAAATGCCTAAAGGTAGTTTGGTAGGCATAGCAGGCCATGTGGGCTCATGCAATATAGGGTCATTTGTGAGCTTACTCATATCAAGTATGTTGAGGGAGGCCAAATATGGCATGTGGAGTGGTGGTGGAGGGTTAGTTCTAGATGTGGTATGAGAAGGTTGTGTACCTGACCCTTGAGGGGGGTTGGGTGGGGTTGTACTTCCCCCTTGAGAAGAAGTTTCACCCCCCGCTTCCTTGTAAAGGAGAGCTAGTGGATGTTTGGCCTTGGGAATTGCACCCAAGTAAATTGGAACCAAGAAACGTTTATCCCAAAATTTTCGCACTCACAGGGGTGTGATATGGTTGAGCCGGTGTGTTGGCCTGACTAGGAACTCCTCCTAGGATAGGAGGGATATTTTGCAAGCATCTGGAATGACGGAGATTCTGTGGGTCCCCTATGATGTTCGAATGGAAAAGTGAATGTGTGCAAATGATGATGAGAGAAATAAATGGACAAGAGACTTGTATAATTTGGACCTTCACAATATATATCACAATCACATGCAATCAAATGAGCATGATACATAAATCAATTGAAAAAAGAAGCATACATGTTTGTATGTGTATTTTGTCCCTGTGGGAGAAAAAAGAAAACAAATGCTCGTGTCCTAAAAATATGTAATGTCCTTCCTCTCAAATAGAAATGGACCTTCCATTAGCACTCAAAAATGGGGTCTGAAGCCACCGTAAGAGGAGCTAGTGAATGATGAAAAAATCGGTTATAATGAGGGGTAGAGGGTGCATATCCCGAAAGATTTGGAGATGTTTCCCAATAGCCACACAAAATCCAATCAAGGTGCAATTGAAACCCACAAATTCCACCTGGGTAAATGTCCTAAAAATTTGGCGACTAGGTACCTCATTCAAAGTGCGACACTTAGATTTCCGACCTCAAAAATGGGTCATGGACTGGATCCCTTCCAAGAGATGGGTGACTCAAGTGGGGATGCATAGAAAAACCGGACCTCGACCTTCGACCCTTCATGGGTATCTCCCTGCCTTATGGTGTTAGGAACACTTGACTTGGAGGATTTTTAAAGTTCCCTATTTGTAAACTTATAATGTTTGAAGATGTGAGGATCAGATAACGAGGGGATATTTGGATGCCTACCCCCGATATCATAACTAGACTAAAATATTTATTTTGGCACCTCCTCTGGAGGAAAAATTAGTGAGTTTTTATAAAAAAAATAGATGTGGTTGTTTGAGAGATTGGGGGTGTGAACCAATCTCGTTTGAATTAAGTGGGTGTGGTTAATTCCTTCAATAAATAGTGGGACATTTCAGAATCCCTTTAGAGGAAACCTACTTCAACCTCCACAATTCGAGATGAAATTATGTGAGTGAGTAGTGACTTTGTGTGTGAGAAAGTGAACAAATGTGCCAAATTTTAATAAGTTAGGTGTAACCTTGCAACATGTGGACTTCATGTGGTCCTTACAAATCTTGATTACCTATCTTACTAGATGTCATTGTTACAACCTTGCAGAATTTTAAAGTCCCTAAAGAACTAGCATGTGGACATATGGGTCCTTACCAATCCTTTAAACTCCCTAATGTGATTTAATCTAAGAAATATTCACAAAACTATCCTATATTGCAAGCATGTTGGAATATATGGGCCCATTACTATAAACTTTAAGCTCCCCTAGTGATGTAAACTAAGAAAGTATCTTCAAAACTATCCTAAATTTGCAACATGGGGGCATGTATGGGCCCTTACAAATTTAATATGTTTGAAAAAAGAAACTAAGAGGATCCCTAGGGGTCTTTGTCCTCTCCTAAAGAGTTTAAGGGATATGAAATGTCCCATTAATCACTTTTCTAATTCTAAATATGACTCTATGGTGCGAGAGAAGAGCATACTCATTGGTTAAAGTTTGATTTATGGTACCAATGCAAGTGTTTTTATACGTGATAGTAAAGAATCTCAACTTATGTTTTACAATAAAAACAAGCCATCCATGTGGCAATTCAAAGAAAAAGAGGAGAAATATGGTTCTTTTTAGCACCCTAAGTGCCTATGTTTTGACTAACCCTTCATGTGGAGAGGGAATCTAAGTGTGGTGTATTTACAATATTGCATAAAATAAATATTTTGAAGGATAGGGGCCTTCAAAACATCACAAAAATAATTGCAATGTTGGAATTCTGGACAGGTGCACGGGTTACAGTTCAGACAGAGGCATAGTGGGCACACAATGCATAGTGAACAGAGGACCTTTGGGCACACTATACGCAGAATGTGTAGAGAATAGAATTGTTGTGGG
>SNQJ01S0100739.1:0-28454 GCA_010110895.2 Picea sitchensis | reverse complement strand
ATCCACATTCACAAAATACAAAAAAAAATCATTTCTTAAGTTACCAAGCACCTCTGGTCTACAACCACAGAGGGTTTCTTGGAGTGATAATAGCAGCTATGCGAGACATTCTCCAGTTTACAAACCTGTGAGATGTGGATCATTGCAACTATGTGAGACATTCTCTAGCTTACAAACCTGAGAGAAAGCCCCTGAGAAGGGTGTGTGGTTCCTATCTGAGACAGAGATGGAATGTAGATATGACCTCCTCCATACAGAGAGTTGAGAAGAACTCCAGATGATTCTCCTGTGTAACATAGTGAGAAAGGTGATCTGCAGAGTTGGACGTGTTTGTGGCTAAGCAGAAGGTGGATGTGTGCAATCCCAAAGTGCTGGGTATATTGTCATGAGAACATAAATGAAGATGATATATTATCCTCCTTTGAGCAGAATATTTGTCGAGAAACTCCAGATGAATCTCCTGTGTAATGCAGTGGGAAAGAAGATCTATTGAGTGGATGTGCATTTGGACGAGCACAGGTGAACACGATCCTAGTGGTTGAGCACTAGTGAAGAAGTGGTTCTTCTGTGTAATGCAGTGAGCTAGAGATATGGACATCCCTATGGATATGCCCCTAGTGGATGAGCACTAGTGGGTGTAATCAGATCCCTTGCTATATTGTTCAAGAGTCAGACTTGCCTGTAACCCTAATTGTAATGTAAAGGGTACAGGTAGTCCCCACCTTAATGTGACTGGTAATTAATGTAAAAGATAATTAATCTGGTAAATATTAATTATTATAAGATAGTGAGTTCAGCCTTGTTGTGCCAATAGACACTTTTGTTGACAGGTTCAGGTTAGTATAAGTAAAGGTAAATTCCCCATTGGGGAATCATATCTTTCACACAAGTTTGGAAATTTCAACAAGTACACCTTCTTGGGAAAAGTACACACCTCTCTTGGGCGCTAGTCTTCTAGTGTTTGAGCACCCTCTTGTGTGCTAGGTATTATTGGTGGTGAAGGTATTTCTCTTGAAGAATATAGTAAAGGATTTTGGCTGGGTTTTCTTCCCTTGTTGAGAAGGTTTCCCGAGATACTTCTTGTGGTCTTATGCATGGTGTTTCTTCTTGTGATATTGGTTTGTTGTAGTAGTTATGGTTCAGTTTATGCTAAATAGTAAGAAAATTAAAAAGGCATTAGCTTACCATAAAATCAACATGGTATCAGAGCATAGGTATTTAAGAACCCATTGCACAAGCAAATTTCAGTCATCATCTCTCTTCTGCAAAACTGTACGACCCTCCTAGGGTTTCCAGAAATTTCATACGACCTACCTCTTTGAGGAGTTTCAACACTTGTCACTTGGACGTTGGGGATAAAAATTACATAGGATTGTATGGCCTCCTTCAGTGCACCTCCAACAAGCTTTAGATTGCATTTATGAGCATTTTGACTTTTTGTCCCTAGGGTTTCGCTAATTTCTACAAAAATTTCAGAATTAGGGTTTTGCAACTCATTGAAGGAGATCTTTAGCTCACCAGTGTTATCCTATATTTCAAAGGATTATTGTTGGCAGTCATAAGTCCAACAAAACCTAAAAGTGTTAGCCTAGCCTAGCCGTTAGGTTTTCTAGCCCAGTTGATAGGGGTTTGTGAAGAATATAAAATTATGATGAGAAAGAACTATGATGGAAGATAATCTTTATGGATCAAGCAACTTCAAGTTACTGGAAGACAAGACTTCAGAGGAAGGGTTATTGTGGGTAATACAAAAGGGTGACATCGTGATTACCTTCTTCATGAAGATGGCATAGGACAAAGATCAACCAGGTGCCATTGGAGAAATCATATCAACACCCTCAATTATGCATTTGTATATATATATATATTATTTGTATCATTTTCATAAGGGTAATTGCAGGAGGAAGGAACCTTTGCTGAAGTCATGGATCCAGAGGTATCTTAGCGCATTCAGAGGAACAACACATTGGAAGTGAAGACTCCAGGTTTGATTGTTGCAATTGTCATTCCTCTAATCTATATTTCTAAAGTTCTGTACATTACAAGTAGGTGTTGTAGTTGTGACAACAATCCTTAAATTATTTTTTTTCTCAATATGTACTCATTATTATCCTTTAGGAGATATTCTTGTTTTGGTTCCTCCTGTCTTCTTGTTCTAGACATGTTAAGAACAAAGGAAGATTTTTATCCTTCATAAGGAGTCACTTGACTCAGAGAGAGTCAAAACTATTTGAGAAAGATGAAGAATAGAACCATCATTGAGGCAACTAAATAATGCATGATCAAAATCCTTCTATGATTCCATGGGCAGAAGCATGCATGACATGGTAGATGTTCAGAACAAGATACTTCACCTTGAAAAACATAACTCTTGAAGAAACCTTGATCGAAGTGAAGCCTGAGACTAAACACTTCAGGATATTTGGGTGCCTAGTGTATTTTCATGTACCCAAAGAGAAGAAGTCCAAGCCAGACCCTTCAGGGAAAAATGATACATTTATGGGATACCAATGAATCTTCAAAGACATTCCAAATGTACATCCTTGGTTAGAGACAGCTTGAGACAAGCATATATGTTATACTTGAAGAAGAGATAGCCTTTTAAGATCCAGATAATCTCAGATGGAGATTGACAGTGAGACAATACCTTCTCCCCCTTCGGCAGTATAGAGGGAGACAAACATTATTCTGGCTGATCAAGTTGCTCTAGTTGATATGTTCAAAGATATTGTAGTAGGGCATAAAAGGCCTACCTATGCTCACCTTGCAGGAGGCAAAGAAACATACAAGCCTCTTAAGGCACGTCTTGAGAAAGCAAAAGAGATTTTCCATCTATCCTTCAGTCATGAGCCACCTCATTGATTTTGAGCCTCCTTGTCTTAGAGAAACAATAAGAGAACATGTATGGCAAGATGTCATCACAGAAGAATACTGATATATATTAAAGAATGATGTATAAGATATTGTTCAGGGACTAGAAGGGAAGTTTGTGGTGACTTCCAAGTGGATCTATAAGATCAAGCATGTAACTTATGGAAGTGTCGAGAAATACAAATCGAGATCTATAGTCAAAGGATTCCCACAAACAGAGGGAGTTTTCTGTGATGAGACACTTGATCCAGTAAGCCCAATACACTTCCATCCGTACTACCATCCATGAGTTGGAAACTATATCAGATGGATGGATTCTTAATGAGTTTGGATTTTAGCAATAGTATTGCTTATCCAAACCTATATTATTATAGTGTTGGTGACGAGAAATTGGTTTTGATGACTTATTCACAAAGCCTTTTTGTTGGATATAATATGATATAGGACCAATGAGATTTTCCTGAGTCAAGGAAAATATACAACAAGAATATTAAATAAGTTCAGTATGACAGAATGCAAATACACAGTAATGAATTTGAAGAAAATGAATGATGATGATTCAGACGAAAGTGATCCACAACTGATTGGACCATTGATGTACCTGGATAACACCAGTCATGATTCATGATTTTTAATGAAGTACTTAGACAATTTATGATCCAACCGAGACAGACTCACTTGATAGCAGTAAATCATATACTGAGATATGCCCCTAGTGTGAACTTGAGTTGACAGGATATACAGACACATATTGAGCAGAGAGTACAATGGACCATAAGAGAACATATGATTATTGTCTTACCATAAACGTTGTCATGGTTTCCTGATGTAGTAGGAAACCAAATCTATGTAGCCTTGAATACCACAAAATAAGAGTATGTATAATTGAGAGTGCAAAGAAGTATGGCTTCACAAGCTTCTGACAGATTTACTTGATCATGAGATGGATCCTATGATGATAACCAGAGCTATGTGTAAATCTATTTTGAGAAACAAGTGTTTCATGATAGAACGAAACATGTTGAGATAAAACATCATTATATAAGAGATATGATGCAGAGGAAAATAGTATACATGCAGTACCTTCTTACACATGATCAGATTGCAAATATTCTCACCAAACCACTTGCCAAGACAATGTTCAAGTATTTCTGTGAGAGACTTGGCCTGGTGGAAAATGCCTCCCTAGATGAGAGGGAGTGTTGATGATTGTAGCTATGTGAGGCATTCTCCAGCTTACAAACCTATGAGATGTGGATCATTTCAGCTATGTGAGACATTCTCCAGCTTACAAACTTGAGAGAAATCCCCTGAGAAGGGTGTGTGGTTCCTATCTGAGACATATATGGAATGTAGAGATGACCTCCTCCATATAGAGAGTTGAGAATAACTCCATATGATTCTCCTATGTAACACAGTAAGAAAGGCGATCTGCAGAGTTGGACATGCATATGACTAAGCACAAGGTGAACATGTAAAATCCCAAAGTGTTGGGTTTATCATCATGAGAACATAAATGAAGATGATATATTAGCCTCCTCTCAGCAGAAGAGTTGACAAGAAACTCCAAATGACTCTCATGTGTAATGCAATGGGAAAGAAGATCTGTTGAGTGGACGTGCCTGTGGATGAGCACAGGTGAATGTGATCCTAATGGTTGAGCACTAGTGAAGAAGTGGTTCTTTTGTGAAATGCAATGAGCTAGAGATATGGACATACCTATGGATGTGCCCCTAGTGGATGAGCACTAATGGTTGTATCCCTTTCTATATTGTTCAAGAGTCAGACCTGCCTGTAACCCTAATTGTAATGTAAAGGGTACAGGTCGACCCCACCTTAATGTGACTGGTAATTAATGTAAAATATAATTAATTTGGTTAATATTAATTATATTATAAGATAGCGAGGTCAGACCTATTGTGCCAATAGACACTTATGTTGACAGGTTCAGGTTAGTATAAGTAAAGGTAAATTCCTCATTGAGGAATCATATCTTTCACACAAGTTTGGAAATTTCAGCAAGTACTCCTTCTTGGGAAAAGTGTGCACCTCTCTTAGGCACTAGTCTTCTAGGGTTTGAGTACCCTCTTGTGTGCTATGTATTATTGGTGGTGAAGGTATTTCTCTTGAAGAATATAACAAAGGATTTTGGTTGGGTTTTGTTCCCTTGTTGAGAAGGGTTTCCCAGGATACTTCTTGTGTTCTTGTGCATGATGTTTCTTCTTGGGATCTTGGTTGCTGCGAAATTATTGTTTATAGTTAAGTGAAATACTAAAAATGGAATGAAATTCATGCTTAACCTTGCTTATTGAAAAATCAACACATATTAACCTCTTAGACAAACTTCTTTACAAAAAAATTCAGTGCAAGACACGATGATAATATTTACAAAAATAAATTACAACTCTAAAAAGGAATCTGTGTAGGAGATTAACCTAATATTATTGGGTATTTGATTAATTTCATGATATCACATGATTTTCCATTTGAATATTCTGAATATACTTTGAAGATACATCCATCAACTACGATGCTTCCAAAGAAAAACAAGATGAGTTTCTGTTAGTTGTTTTGGTTACTTACAAACTGTAAAAATATATATGTTACCCAAGGCTAGCGGGTTACATAATAGCGCAAGTGTTTGAATGGTCATCGTTGAACATATCCTACCTAGGTAAAGTGTGATCCACGTTCCAAAAATAGCATAATGGAGAGGAGCAACACAAGCTCAGAGGAGGTTAAAGATTTATAGACTAGATGAACTCACCCATTAGAAATGATGTTTCAGAGAATGAGTAATGATGTTCAAAGTTATATTCATATTGTGTTTAATTGGTCTGAAGTAAGTCTTTCATAATCTATTGTTTTGAGTTAGTATTTATAAACTTTGTGAACAACATGTCATATCATCTAAACAAAACTAATTTCATTTGCTTCAAACACAATGCAACTTCAAATCCATTGTAGGTATGCCAAAACACTCTAATACAAATACATACTATAACTTAAATTATTTCTGAAAATGAGCATAGAATAGCAATTGTGCATTATAAGTAGATTTATAGAGCAGGAGAAAACCCATTTAATAGTGTTGAAACAACACAAAGCAAGGGTTAATGTTTATTACCTAATTAAATCATATATAAGGAATAACATGATGTTCATATACCATTGGATATTCATAAAGTAGTTGCTTAAGCTTCCACTCAACATTTTGGTAAAATGGTTGAATGTATCTTGCATTGCATTTCAATGAATCTCGATGAACAATGTAGTTTCAAGATAGGTAGATAGAATAACAGATTCTATTTTTTTTTTTGGTAGGCTGCAAGGATTAAAGGTCACAGGGAATAACCCAACAACAAACTCAGTATTCATGAAGGACATGCATACATTTACACATATATTTTACCCTAGAAACTTAAATTGGGAAAACGAGAAACTTGTTTAGAGCTACACCTCTTCTATTCATCATACTTAGCGATAATACAATTTCCTCATACAAAAAGAGATTTGACTTCTTGAGATAAAACCCTAACATAATTTCTACTGTCAAATATGTGACCTTATAATGAACCTTCCATATTGACTACTAAATTACACTATTTTATAAGGCAGAAGGGGTAGGCATACCTGCATATGAATCAAAAAGATAATTAGGAATAATAACCAATGCAAAACAATATGATATATATGATTACCCATAAAAAACAAGATTGATAGACATGATTATCAATTAAAAATAGTATGATATAGATGATTACAAGCATTAAATCCATAATTTTCTTGCTATTGGTGCTGATGCTATTTTTTTTTTGTATGCTTCAAATATGAAAGGCCACAAAAAAATAGTCCAAAAACAAGAGTGGATCTTAAAATGCCTTTCTGTTAACTGAAGGGATAATTCTTTTATGCCAGAAATGAAACGAGTTGCCACTACTACTATCTACCAGTCTACCATTGTCTTGACCAANTTTACCCTAGAAACTTAAATTGGGAAAACGAGAAACTTGTTTAGAGCTACACCTCTTCTATTCATCATACTTAGCGATAATACAATTTCCTCATACAAAAAGAGATTTGACTTCTTGAGATAAAACCCTAACATAATTTCTACTGTCAAATATGTGACCTTATAATGAACCTTCCATATTGACTACTAAATTACACTATTTTATAAGGCAGAAGGGGTAGGCATACCTGCATATGAATCAAAAAGATAATTAGGAATAATAACCAATGCAAAACAATATGATATATATGATTACCCATAAAAAACAAGATTGATAGACATGATTATCAATTAAAAATAGTATGATATAGATGATTACAAGCATTAAATCCATAATTTTCTTGCTATTGGTGCTGATGCTATTTTTTTTTTGTATGCTTCAAATATGAAAGGCCACAAAAAAATAGTCCAAAAACAAGAGTGGATCTTAAAATGCCTTTCTGTTAACTGAAGGGATAATTCTTTTATGCCAGAAATGAAACGAGTTGCCACTACTACTATCTACCAGTCTACCATTGTCTTGACCAATGAAATACAGATGGAATAGGGATGGATGCCACCGTAATTAAAAATGTGATCATAAGTTTTCAAATTAATTATTTTGAAATTATTTTTACAACTGACAAAGAGTTATCAAACTTATGTACATTGAGACAATTAAGTCCCACCAAAATATTTATAACAATAAAAAATTCAACAATTAAGTCCCACCATAATATTTATACCAATAAAAAATTCAATTCAAGAATTTTTTCATTTTTTATTATTATTAAAAATATTAAGATAATGAGATAGATTAATAAAAGTCAATGTAATTTGACTCATGACAAACTAACGACCATTGTGTAGAATTCCTGTAGAAACCCCGATAGATCTAGAATTCTAGTTAAATTGAACACAAACAATTTGTTGATATTCAAGAGATGAGAGAAAGTTTTTGCTCCATAAATCAGAGAATTATATTAATAAAAAATGAATATACATGAGTAACCATCCTCAAAAAATAAGAGAGGAGGTGAATATATAGAATTTCCAACATAGAAATTCTAGTCAAAAAAAGCTAGAAATAGCTAAAATAGGTGTCATAAGCTAAGGGAGACCACTTAGTTCAACCTAGATCACTAAAGATACATGTCACACACTCACAAGAGTCAAGTGATGTGAATTAGATCACTTAAGCTCACTTAACTAACAAGAGAAGTAGTTCAAACTCAGTTAACTGACCCAAAATAACAGTTACTAATAATAGTAAAGGCAAAAATCATTAATTAAGGAATAAATCTCTCACTCAAAGAGGAGGTGCACATTCCCCAATAATGGATGAGTTTTGCATGGGGGAGTTGGAAAAAATCAAGGATAAATCAAGAATAAATCAAGAAAAATAAAAAAAATCAAGAACCGGGAGTTGAGTCTTGATCTAAAATTAGCAGTTTTCCCTAAAATCTAGGGATGAGGCGCCCTTCCTCTCTATGTGGCCAAATTAGGTGAAATAAAGTGTAAATGAATGTATTAACCAAGATCTAGGAGTCTAAGCTAGTTATAGGCTAATGTGAGTTAGGGATATGCTCCAACACCCCCCCTTAAGCCTAACTGTAATGACAAAAAAAAATTTGAGTCCCAACAACTTGGCCATTTTAGGTACTCATTACATAAAAGAATTCCTCATGAAAAGAGGAAAGAGGGAAAACTTCGTGGAAAAAATCCCCCTCCAAAAGAGTAAAAAAATGTTGAGTGGCCAAAAGTGACCTAATCAATTGTCTCCACCACTCCAAGCATAGCTATCAGTTCTGAAAATTTATTTTCAGTGAAGGACTCGGTGAAGATGTCTGCAACCTGCTGCTCTGTGGGGCAGTACTGCAGTGAAATGACTCTGTCACAGATTAGCTCGCGTATGTAATGCATGTGAATCTCGATGTGCTTGGTACTCTGCCTCTAAACTGGATCAATCGATATCTAAATGGACCCCTGATTGTAACAAAATATAACAGTCGAAAGTGGATATTGAATACCAAACTCGGAGAGAATCCCCTACAACCAAACAACCTGTGTAGCTACATTCACTGCACCTCTATACTCTGCCTCTACTGTAGATAAGGCAATCATGGATTGTTTCTTGCTAGACCAACAGAATGGCCCTGAACCAAAGCTGAAAACATAACCAAAGGTGGACTTGCGGTCTGTACCATCGGTAGCCCAATCAAAATATGTGTACCCAATTAGTGAAAGTGGGCAATCTGCAACATAAAAGATACCAAAACTGGGAGTACCTTTCACATATCTAAGGATTCTCTTTGCAGCTTTCCAGTGAAGCTCATGAGGCTCCTGCATATATCTGGAACAAACTCCTACTACAAAAGAGATATCAGGTCAAGTGTGAGTAAGATACAACAAACTCCCAACCAACTGCCAATACAGTGTGTTGTCCACCAAAGGTGTAGTACCCACATCCTCAAATCTGACCCCCGAAAAAAAGGGATATGTTGTTGGCTTGCATTTTGTCATTTGAAAGAAAACAAGTAGATCCGATGCATACTTATACTGTGCCATCTTGATCCCTGAAGTAGACTGAGAAACTTCAAGACCAAGAAGGTAGTGCAACGGTCCCAAATCTATCATGGAAAATCGATCGTGCAATGTTGATTTTTCCAAATCAATAGATGAAGTAAAGTTTCCTATCATCAGTAAGTCATCTAAATAAAGTAATATCAACAAAAGGTAATCATCATGTTGCATCAAATAAACATTCAGATCAGATTTTCATCGAATGAATCCAATGGAAAGCAAGAAACAATCCATCTTTGCATACTAGGATCTGGGAGCCTGTTTTAGGCCATACAAAGATTTCTTTAATCTGCAAACGAGGGAAGAGTTTTGAATGTATCCTTGTGGTTGATACATATAGATATCCTCCTTGAGATCTCCATGAAGAAATGCACTCTTCACATCCATGTGGTGAACTTCCCATCTACGAGAAGCGACAATGGCCAAAACTAGTCGAATGTAGTCCATTTTTGCAACAGGTGCAAATGTCTCTGTGTAGTCTATGCCATGTACCTGTGAGTATCCTTTTGAGAAAAGTAAAGCTTTGTACTTGCTGATCTCACCATCTGCAGAAATATTTTTTTGATATATCCATCGGCATCGAACAAGCTTTCTTCCTTTCGGAAGTGGAACCAAGTCCCATGTGTTGTTGTCCATAAGAGCATAGTACTCTTCATCCATGGAAGCCTCCCAAAGTGTATTTCCAGTAGCCTCAGAGTGTTACTTTGGATATGAACCAAGTGATGTATAGAAATGTATGGGAAGCAAAGGTTCCATGGTAGCCAGGGCTTGAGGATCCCCAAAAAACTATGATCTAGTCCTTCTTGTATCCGCAGGATCACCGACTAGTTTACCCGCATCTTGCAGGGTTTTCTCTGCCCAAGTTGGAAGATGAGTTGGAGAAGCCATGACTTGATCCTCATCCTCTATATAATACTTGAAAGGATTCTCTGATGGATTTTCTGAAGTTCTTGAAGAATTTTCTAACTCCTCCTCATCAGTGACAACAAGCGGTTCCTCAGCAGGGTCTTCTGAAAAATCATGTAGTGATTCTTCTTCAAACTTCACACTTCGAGCTAGAATGAACTTTTCAGTGTGAGAGTCCAACAATCTATATCCTTTGAAACCTTCAAGATATCCAACAAGTATGCATTCAACACTTTGAGGCTCTAAATCCTTCCTCTTATCTGTCGGAATGTGAGCCCATGCTCGTGAACCAAAAATACGAAAGTGCGACACTTTCGGTTTCTTATCGGTCCAACATTCAAAAGGAGTGGTGCCTTTGAGTGATTTGCGAGGAAATTGGTTATGAATGTATGTTGTGCAATTAATATCTTCAGCCCATAGCTTGGGAGCTAATGATTTCGACTGTAGCATACAATTTTCCATCTCTTTTAAAGACCGTTTTTTCCTCTCCGCAACACCGTTTTGCTGTGGTGTATATGGTACTATGTGTTGTAGTTGTATACTGATTGAAGGCTATGGGAATGGGCCTATAATGTCACTGTGGATCATCTCAAGAGTTGAATAAGCTCTCTTTTTCTTCCCTTTGTCAAACTTTTGCTCTGGATGGTTGCCAAGAATGCATCCTTGACATACACTGCTTGTGAATTTAATAGCTGACAATCCTTCTACCATGTTTTCCTTGCTGAGTTGATGCAAGTAATTATAGTTTAGATGGATAAATATTTCATGCCATAACCTGATGATATCATTAGATTGTGAAAAAAATATAGTCCTAATATATTTAGGAACAAAGTGGGAGAAGAAATACAAACGAGAACCGTAATCTGCAATTCCATGTGTAAGCTGCGAGCCTGTGGAAATGTCGGTAATCACTGCGAAGTCCGGAGTGAAATCCACCTTCCTTCCAGAGCTAGAATGAGTGATATAATATATAGAGAGAATATTTGCAGACAACAAGGGAACATGAAGAACATTTGTGAAGCAACCCCCTTCAAGATCAACAATTCCTTCTCCACACACCTTTGCGGGTGTGGCATCTCCCAAGTAAATTGGGGATCTGGTGCTTTCTTTAATGGAGGAAAATTCATCTTTTGATGCAGCCATATGGTTCGATGCACCTGAATCAAGGATCCAAGCTGATGGAGTGGATGTGACAGCCATTAAAGCATGACCATCTCGTGCTCTCCCTCCCATTCNTTTTTGGGCATCGTGAGATTGTGCTGCTGCAATTGCTTAGCCATCTCATCGATAGTCTTCCTCATGCAATTTTCTTCGGGATGAAAACATTTGGAAAAGTAGATTCAAAGTGTTCTTTCCTTCTTCTTTTTCTTACTCTTAGGCTCAGAAGAGTTCTCTGAAGATTGTGTGAATCTCTCCTTCTTCGATTCAGGAAATTTACCCATTCCTTTTTTCTTGTCTTTTCCACTGCTCTTTGGAGCATCAGTAGCCACAAGTGCTTGGTTCTTGGAACGCTTGATGGAACCCATTTGGACTAACTTATATTTCTCTTGATTCAATGCTGCAATGAAATCATTTAATGGAGGCATTTTCCATTTTTCCTGAGTCAATTTAGATGCATGAAAAGACGACACAAATACGAAATATTGAGGGCCTAATTTTGAGAGAATATAAAGGATGAGCTATTCTTCCTTTTTCGTGACTCCACATGCATTAAGTTCAACAAGGAGGGATTTGAACTTGGTGAAGAATTATTGCAGGTTACTGAAATGAATTGGACTTAGGGATATGAGTTCATTCTCCAGTTGATGCACTCTCATTGCATCCTGCTTGCTGAATAATACTTCTAATGTGGTCCAGACCACATCGGGAATAGTGGCTCCATTGACATGAAAGAGGAGATCTCTGGAAATTGATAGGCATATCATCCCAATTGATTCATCTAATTTATTGAAATACTTTATCTTCTCCACTGTAGCAGTCGGTTCGTTCTCCGTTCCCATTGCTACCCGATAAAGCCCTTTGCTTTGGAGGAGCAGAGAGATCTTTGTCTTCCATTCGAAGTAATTGAAAGGATTTAGAATGAGTTTTGTGGGTTGAGAGAGATGATCCATTGCTTCTTGTTGCACCTCCTGATGATATATACCTGCAAATAAAACCGTGTACAATCCACTAGATTCAATCTAGCTATGATACCATGTAGAATTCCTGCAGAAACCCCGATAGATCTAAAATTCTAGTTAAATTGAACACAAACAATTTGCTGATATTAAAAAGATGAGAGAAAGTTTTTGATCCTTAATCAGATAATTATATTAATAAAAAATGAATATACATGAGCAACCATCCTCAAAAAAGAAGAGAGGAGGTGAATATATAGAATTTCCAACATAGAAATTCTAGTCAAAAAAATCTAGAAATAGCTAAAATAGGTGTCATAAGCTAAGGGAGACCACATAGTTCGACCTAGACCACTAAATATACATGTAACACACTCAAAAGAGTCAAGTGATGTGAATTAGCTCACTTAAGCTCACTTAACTGACAAGAGAAGTAGTTCCAACTCAGTTAACT
Source organism: Picea sitchensis (assembly GCA_010110895.2). Lineage (NCBI taxonomy): Eukaryota > Viridiplantae > Streptophyta > Pinopsida > Pinales > Pinaceae > Picea > Picea sitchensis. Next base: position 15,532 of record SNQJ01S0100739.1, on the reverse strand, counting down.
GACCCAAAATAACAGTGACTAATAATAGTAAAGGAAAAGATCATTAATTAAGGAATAAATCTCTCACTCAAAGAGGAGGTGCACATTCCCCAATAATGGACGAGTTTTGCATGGGGGAGTTGGAATAAATCAAGGATAAATCAAGAATAAATCAAGAAAATCAAGAACCAGGAGTTGAGTCTTGATTTAAAATTAGCAATTTTCCATAAAATCTAGGGATGAGGCGCCCTTCTTCTCTATGTGGCCAAATTAGGTGAAATAAAGTGTAAATGAATGTATTAACCAAGATATAGGAGTCTAAGCTAGGTATAAACTAATGTAAGTTAGAGATATGCTCCAACACATTGCATTTCAAATGTGGTGTTTATAATTCTCAGACATAAGAATTGATTCAACATTTTGGCATTACAAGAATATTCTTAGAATTCAACCCATCTCACAAAAACATGTAACTCGAATGGAATAATATTTTCTATAGTTTCCTTTAGATGTGCAACATGTAAATGTGAATGGAGTAATATTTTAATTAGTTTCATTTAGATGTGCACAAGTTTTAAAGGAGGGAAGTATTTACTTTAGCTTCATTGAAAAATGCAAAATATTTGTTGGGGTCAATCACAAGGAAACATGTGTTTAAAGAAATATATATCCTAAAGGGTGGATGCCAGGAACATAGAGCAGCCTTACATGCATATTTTTTTTTTACTTTATCTCCTTGTAGCAATAGATTACAAAGGGTGGATGCCAAAAACTTACAACAACCTTACATACATATTTGTTTTTTCTTTATCTCTTTATAACAATAGTTCCTATAAATGCAGATTGTGATATAGGACGTAGCTGACACAATGAAGCCAATAACAATCTAAATTTACTTTAAATTTTATGCACAATCAACCTACCAATTCCTTCTTCTCGATGTGTAAGTATAGCTTGGGGACTTGCAACTTGCAACGTCTCCATCATGATTGGAACCTACAAAGATTGCTTACTTCTGAGTCCCCTGAAGTGGGTGCCTTTTGATCAAAGAAAGGAAGTTTATATCTCCCATTACATTTCATGTCAACACAAAAAAATTACAAGTCAAGAAAGCAACTTATTATAGTGTATAAGAAATGAACCTACTGAGTTTCCAACAAGAATGACCAAGAGCCGATAGCAATATGATATATAATGTCGATCATGAAAACATGATGGATGTCATGATCATACAACATAAATAATTAAAGTTCACAAATACTTAAATGGAAATATTCATTTCTCCAATATTCGCCATAAATCCAACTTTTCATTCCTTCCCTCACTTGAGAGTACCTTTGTTTTGCGGCTCTGGTGTCTTCTATAGACATTATCTTCACCTCTAACACTGTATTGTAATTTTGAATTTCTCCTAAATTTTCCATTACCATGGAAGTGCAAGCATAGACTTTTATTGTTTGAAGTGTTTTCAAATTGAAATAACTCTTTGGAAATATCTTCACTACTGAGCATTCTACTAGGATAATTTTTTGAATTAATGGCATTGCTCCTTCCTTTATCTTTGACAACTCTTTTAACTCATGCAATTGAACAAGTGAAAATATATCCAATAAAGAAAATGCCCATTTAACATCAAATTCTTGTGGAAGCTTCTTTAATCTATAACATTCAATTATTTCTAGTTTCCTTAGACGCTTAAGCTTATGCAAACATGGAAGCTCCTCCATAACACACTTGTATAGTGTAAGATCAGTCATACTTTGAAAATCACAAAAATTACTCTCCATTTTAACGAAGTCAGGGCATTCCATATACATACATTTCAAATTTGACATGTTGTTTATATCGTTTGGTAGAGATTCCATATTTGTGAAATGTAAGTAGAGGCTGTGCATTTCAATCATATTCCCTAATGTGCTTTCAACAATAACATCCCCATTGTTTGTTAGGTCTATCCTGGCAAGGTTGTTTAAGCTGGCCAAATTGTTGATGGATGTTGTCAATCTCTTGCACACACCATTTCCCCATACAGTGCATCCATACATCAAAAAATGCCACAAAGAGGTAAGCCCTAAGAAATTGCAAGGTAGATACAACAAATGAAAACATTATCCATCGCCATATGCCTTAGAGATTTCAATTTATTGAGGTCGACCAATAATTCCATGATGCTAGAGCGGCTAAGATCAAGGATCTCCAGGTTTTCAAGATTTGTGACAGACTCATGTAGTAAGTTGATGGGCATGCTTGAGAACAAGAGGCATGCTAGCTACTTCAAATACCCCACACTCTCTGGAAATGACCTCGTTGACGTCCCACTCAAATTCAAAACCTTCATAGAAAGCATACTCCCAATGACCCTTTTTGGATTTTTTGTTAAATCTTTGTTACCATCCATTAATAATGAACATAGTACCGGAACTCTCATTAACTTGGGGAGTGAAATCATTTTTTTACTGCTCAACAAAAGCTGAGTCCATCTAGAACATTCATCTGCATTCAACGTCCTCAAACCCTGACCCAGACGACAATGGAAACTATTTTCGTCTTCAACAATACAGATTCCCAAATCATGCAGGACATCGTGTATCTTGAAGAAGACTATGCACCCATTCATGTCTCTTAAGACCGGTTCAATCAAACAACGATCGGCTAAAAGATTGAGATAAACATTCCCAATGCGAATGAGTTGTAGCTAACTTGATGGTGAGTTTTGCTTACCAACAACCCTTCTCCCGCCCACAACAAAACCACATGGTTGGCATGAATAATTTGGTCTTCCAAGAAGGTCACAACTATGTATAGAAAGCATAACTGTAAATGAATGTCCTCCTTGTACATTGCATCGTAACTCAACCTTAGGCAAAAATCAAGGCTATGGTTATTTGGAAACTTCTAGGCAGTCAATTTCTAGGCATGTGGATAAGTACACCCGATCATTGCCCTCCCTACTACTTTTATTTCCAAGGGAATACCTCCACACTTATGACACACCAACTTGGTGTTTTCATCATCGATGTTTGTTGGTATGTTCATATTATTATAGGGAAAATCATGATAAGAAAACAACTTCCAACTCTCATCTTTGGACAAGTTCTCAGTTCTTATTGTGTACTTATTTGTAACTCCCATTTTTAACAGTACACTGCGACACCTAGAACTCACAATAACTTTGGAGTTGGAGTGATCAGTTACAGCCCCCAGTATGCCCAATCCCTCCAACAATTTAGAAGCATCCTTTTCCCACACATCATCGATGAACAAGGCAAACCTACTACTCTGTTGCAATGTCTCATTCAACCATATTTTTACACCATCTTCGTCCACATTTTTACTCAAATATACATTTTTTTGCAAGGTGATTTGTGTATAAAGCGTCGTCCTAATAATTCTAACAGTTGGACTTTGCAAAATAGTTGACCAAAGTAAAAAACCTTCTCTGAAATGATTTCTCACCTTTTTTTTTATCGAAGAGTCGCTTGAGAAGCAAAGTTTTTCCGGATCCACCCTTGCCAAGCACGTCAATCTTGTTAGCCTCTACATAATCTATTACCCATTTCTCCATACTTGCAAACAATTTGTCTTGTACCACAATAAGGGGTTCCTTGATGAACGTAGACCTTGTTGTGCCTATTGGAGCATGAGTCACTTGGGAAGTGCTTGATGCACAATATTATTTTAATTTTATGAATTTAGTTTCAAAATTTTTAAAACTTTTACACCGTCTAGTAATATAATAAAAATCATTTTTGTTTATAAATCCTATGATCAATATACTTAGTTAGATATGGTAGCAAGGAAAATTTTGAATTTTTCCTATCCAACAGGAAAAACATGGAAGTATATTTCCATCATATCAAGAAAATCCCCCCTCCTTCATAGGTTGCCTTGTCATTGGATCAAGTGAGCTAGAGAATATGAGAAGAAGTACAATTGGGATTTGATTATATTTGTTTCTTTGCAGAAATTTGTGGGAAGATCATAATCAATATATAATTTTAAAACCACTTCTCCATCGATCGGGAAGTTCTTAGAAAGATTATGAATATGAAGGAAAAGGAGGAAAAAGGGATCATCAATTTTCTAGAGAGTGACAATTTTTCCATCCTTGAATATTGAATATCACAGAGAACAACCTAGAAAATCAAGAAGAGAATCATGAGTTGTAGTTTGGAAATATTTTAATATTCGTTCATTCAATCTGTAATTACTAATAGTTATTGTGATTTCCTATTATGTTTCAAATAATTTTGCTATCACTTTGTTTGAGATGTTAATTTTATTAATAAAATCTTTAGCTTTTGCAAATTTGGTACAACTTCCACTGTAGTCAATATTTATGTGGCGATTTGTGTATGATGCCCAGATTTCTCATGTAATGTTGATAATGTTTTCACGACCTGAAAATTATCACAATGAGCCCTAGTATTTTTATTTATAGTTATTGCACAATTTAAATTATTATTATTTACCATATCATTGCATTCTAGGTAACATTACTGAGATATTGAGTTTCACAATGTTTCACATCATCTTTGTGTTGACTGTTGAACTGCTTAGTACTCCTTTCCTCTATTTGTGATAAGATTTATTCATGTTTTGAATAATTTAGCTCAAATTATTGCAATATATTTTGAATTCCTCTTATCTTTCACCCTAAAAATCCAAAACTGATATGTTGAATGTGGTGCCTTAAGGCCCTTAATATTTTGTTGTTATTTTTCCCTTTGTTTTTTTTAGTTTGGTCCACAAGATTTACGAGAAGAGAGAATAAACAATCCAATTTTATTGAGTTGTTGGAATATTTCAGTTAAGATTTATTGAAATATTAATTTTAGATTCCTTGGCATAGTTCCCCAACTAGGAAGATCTCAAGTAACAACAATTGGTAATGGACAAGGTTGAGCAAGAATTATATCATTTAGGGGACTGAGAATAGATGAGACACAAAATATGGTGATATAGGTTGAGATGCATTCTCATAAGGATCAAGAAAAGAAGTTGTTAATCAATGCACTTTTTCAACAACATAACATCAATTCAACTCATTTCTTGGTGTCTTTCATAAATTAATATGATAGAAAGAAATTATACTTGGCATACTAGCATGGAAGTCTATCATTTTTGTCCTAAGGTTACCCAATGTTAATCCCTATCACCCTTGCAATGTTCTCTATATCCACATGAACCTCTATCCCTCTCATCATGGTAATGCATCCATGGTATTTTATCTAGTATTATTATTCCTAGAACCATGGGAAAACTCCATTGATAAATCATCATCAAAGCCTTTCAATTTGGTTCATATTCAAGCAATTGGACCTACTAGATAATCCCCACATCGTTAGGGTTACTAAATAGAAGAATTGTATCTATGAGTTCTCTCTTATTGAATTCCCCCCCATGTTTAATTTGTAACTTCTTGAGTCTTTTTTATAACTACTCTTGTTACTACAATTTCCCTCTTTGACCTTGAGAACATTGACACTCTTCAAAAAATGAACTCCCTATGTGGCTATGACACTTCCTTTTCTAAAAAACCAAACTGTGATAACGCCACTAAAATTGAAAACAAATTCAAATGGATCTCTTCTGCACTTTTTTCTTGAAAAATGGACTTACTTTACTTTCTTAGTCATGGTTCAATGATTGAGAAACTCTCCCTTCCTTTATGAACTATGCTTCTACATAAACAAATTCACCTTCTTTGTACATGCTATGTTTTTCCTTGGAACATTGAAACTACTTGTATTGTTCACTAGCATGATAACCATAGTACATTTCCTAAGGGAAATGATCTTACTCCTCTCATGATGGTTTTGATTATAGTCACTCTTTGTTTCCTCGCATTGGGAGCTCAATCTAATATGGAAGTGTAGAGGTTTGTATAAGTTCATAGAGAATTTAAAATTACATATTGAACAAAAAGTTTGGAACGACCCTACCATATGATGATTACATTTTGTTATGTCGACATTCTCGCACCCTTTAATCATATATTTTGTTTTGGTAGATACATTTACTTTCACTGATTTACTTTTAATGTCATGTTATGACAATATATTCCCCCCTCAATAGTATGTTCAACAATCTTGTTGAAAAGGGACTATCTGTTGAATGGGCGAACTAATAGTTATGGTGGATCATGAGTATTGGGTGTGACCTCTAGACATGATATACAAATTTAAATATATATAATGAATTAAATCAAAGTGATTGTAATGATACATGATTTCTATCATATTTGAAATGAGATGTGTTGAAATCATGGAAAAGACTAACAGTTGCTTGATATTTTCTAGATTATTTCCTTTCATTTAATATTTGGCATGCATTATAAAGCATTTGATTGCATGTTTATAGATTCTATAATGAAACCTCTATTTGTAGTTATATCTTTAGAAATTTTTAGAAATCTTTAGGATCTTAGGTAGAGAATTTTTTGGAACTTCAGATATTTTAGTATGTGCATTGTTATAGATTGAGAAGTTTGTGGAAGCATGCATTTTCTTTTATAGTTCCTATAGGATGAAAGCTATGTAGCAAAGTTGTAAACATTTTCTTTGACTAAATTGAGATGTATATAGAATATGTATATTGGATTTTCATGCATAAAGGATGTCATGTATTGGTAATTTAGAGAAAGAGATATATATCTTGGAGAAAAATACATGTTTTTTTTCTTGGAAAAAACCGTAATTTTATCCATATTAAGATAAAATTACATTTCATATATGAATTTAAACATTTCTATCATGTTCAAAAAAGAGAGGGAAACAACAACCTCCCTTTTGGCACTTTCTTGATAGTCTAGAATATTACAAATGTTGGATTCCACAAGGGAGCAAAAAACTTGTCTCTGAACAACACTTGGAGTTATAAACATAGATTTCTCAAAACCGTTTTCAAAATTTGCCAACCAAATAATAAAAATAAACCAGTAACCCTCCTAAATATCTGATACATCAACAACACTATATAGTCCTCCATTCAAAATAAACTCAAAAAAAAGTGGGATGAAAATATTCAAAATTTTGGGTATCCTTGAGCTCTTGAGTATTCCATTGTACATTCTCCAGCTATAGACTAAGCCTTTGAAATTCCATCTGCTTCTCCATTTATTTCCCTGTAGATGTGATGAAAAAATATTGAGTTAAAAAAATGAACACTTGAGGCTTATCAAATATTGGCCTAGAAATGTAGTAGTGAATAACAAGTAATACAATTTATGTGAAAAAAGCTCAGTGAACAAAATCATACGAGTCTCTTGCTAAAAGAAATAAGCATGAAATTTTAAAATTAGTTCTAAAATATAGAGATCACAACTAAGATCTAAAGAGTTTCTTAATGTATAGTTGGAGAGGATTCACCTTGTCTCATTTTCCTCGAATTTCTAATGTATGGAGATCAACACAATTTTTTCACATGATGCTCTTCTCTCGTCTTTTACTAACCTTCCCAAAGGAAAAATTTAATATGCAAGTAATAAAATATGTTTATAAAATGAAGAAACATACATAAACTATAAAATTCTCACCCTTATTCTGTGGTGAATAAAATAGAAGTCTTCTTCAAAGCGTGAGTCCTCTTCAAATTCAAGGTATCTTCTAAATTCAAACAAAGTCCAATTTTATTCCATGGACAATGTTTTGAAATGGGCACCATCCTTAAAAACATCAATGTATATCAGAGGAGAATGGGTTCCATCATTGTTGTCTTGGTCTATTAGCATCAAAATCCAATCCATGTTATCCCTCATCTACCCAAAATGTCGAAACTTAAAAGAAACATAAAGATTTTGTCTCAGTATTGAATATCTACAAGCTAAAGAGGTTGAAAAATAGATAGAAGTGATGTCAATCATTATGAAAATTGAAGAAAAGGAAAAATAAAAATTGTAAAACATTACCTAAAATGAAGTGTCTCTGCACTCGACACACATTTTAATTGCTCTCCATTCACAAGATGTAACATTGTATTCCATCTAGAGTAAAATAAGTTACACAATAACATTTCAAAGGGTTTTTTGAAAGAATATGTCTTCTTAGTCATTCAAATCGAGTCATCTTCCTTGAACACTTCAAAAAAAAACAAAAATGGTAAGTGCATACTAAAATGATCACAAGCACCACCCTTCTCCCGCATACCAGATTGAATTTCAAGAACCAATTTTGAATGTATACAATCAATTATCGTTGGATTGGAATTTGGTAAGCCAATTTCACAAAGTGAGGGTAACTTGGATTCTTCAATTCCTCCTACCCTTTTACTACTTGGAAGAAAGTAATAATACTTATAAAACTAGACCATTTTTTCCCTCAATGATGTGGAATTATTTCCCTCATAGAGTATCTCTCTTATTTGTGAATGAAAAACACATAAAATATTGGTAATACTCTCCATGGGATGTCATTCTTCAAAATAAAAAATTCATAAACCTAGACATAAAATATATAATCCACATTAAGAATCCATTTAATCTAGGGAATTCATATTTCAATACTTGAATACAAAATAAAAATAAAAATCAATGCTTATAAAGTGACGAGCCCTTACAATTTAGTCCAATTTGAGGATTTTTTTGTTTGTTTGGAAACACTCTTTTAAGATGTCCTTGCACTTATACACATGATCTATGAGCACCTCCTCTGTGTTTTCACCATGTTGGCTCATCTTAAATGCCCTTACTACACCTTTCCAATGGGATTTTAAATCATCTAGTCTTCTTTTTTTCCCCAAATTCAATTCCTTGATGGACGCAAATTAACCCAAGATCCAATGGACACATGTAACATGATTCAATTATCCATTTCATCCTTTGCATTTTTTATTATAATAACTTCCAACTTTCTTGAAGATCTGTGAGTGCCCATTTCGCTGCAAGAAATATACAAAGGATCCATAGAAAAATGTTAACAAGAAATTCAATTCAACAACATTTCAAGGTAACTGAAATGGAATTCCTATATGTCTTGATGTTTAAACTATTTCTTCTTATAAGCATTGGTAATGAAAATTTAGATCTGCTTTATGTCCATTTTCAAGTGCCAACTAATTGTGTATTTATTATGTACATTGTTGAATCTCAACCAAAATGTCTATGACCAACTTAGTTTTGACCTCCTCAATAATATGGTTATCCAAGAAATATACAAGGATTAAAATGGTGCTAGGGGGTTGCAAGAAAATCTCCACTCATGTGCCCCCACCTCTATAATTTTATGGTATTTCACATTGGAAGTTATCATAGACCAATGATTGAATGATCAAAGTTAAAGTGTTTAAGATATTTTTTAGACATAACAATTGCATATTATATATGAATTCTGAGAAAATTCATCAAATTAAAGGGCTCTGGTGTTTGCACAACCCATGCCCCAATAATAGAATACAACATGCATAAATAAATTTAATACCAACATATTACAATAATTTCTATAAGGGATGTACCACAATATTGAATTATGTTCTTTTCAACATGTAAATAATTTTCTCTTAAATATGTAAAGCTTGTTATAATAAAAAAATTGTCAAAATGATATAATATTTCCTTGCACTTGTGTTCATTAGTAGGTGCAATGTTGTGGCCCTTATCATAGAGGCTCAAGGCGTGACACATACATTGCATGGTGATTGTAACATATTATCTTTCCATCCTTTTTTTTTTCAAAACAAAAAAATCACATTTTCAATTCAGAATGAGAATAAAAAGTATAGTGTTCATGTCTTTCCCCTTTCCATTTGATCGGAAGGAACTCATAGTTGTTGGTTCGGTGACAAATTTTTCTCCGATCAAATGAAGGTAGGGATTTCACCTCCCTCCCATATGACCTCCTCTAAGGTGAAAACACTATGAATATCTATGTATTGATTCTTGTTCCAACTAGCTTCACCAAGACTCTTTCCAGCTGCAAAGCCATTGCAATTGATAGAGTTCACCGAGCATCATCAAGACCAATGTTAGGATATTTAGACACTAAAGAGTTAGTTAAGATGAACCTGGTATAATATGTTGTTAGGTAAAAGTGTGTTTCTTTATTATGCATTAGTATGCATTTGTAGTTAGGAAATGCAACAATCATGATATGTTCCTGAGATAGAGTGATATGATGGTTCATATTTTCCTTGATCTTGATGGATACATTGATCTGTGGATTAAAACTCGATTGGTCCATGATCTCTATTTAAAGATCATGGAGGGTCATTGGTTGATGATCGATTGTGAGAAACTCTCTTGTAAATCTCTCTGTGAATTTTTCTTTTGCATTGATAAATTGCTCCAAGTAGCCACGTTGGTTGGGGCCATGGATGTTTCCCCGTAGGGGTATTAATATGCGAAAACATTGGTGTGTTGATATTTGATCTGGTTGTGTGAGTGGTTATGAAGGTGGTCGACCTCTACTGGAATACCTGTGTTGTCAAACATGGTATTAAAGGGAATCTGAAGACCTGCTCTCGTTATAGATCGAGATCATGAAGTTGTGTTTCCTCATCTTTGGTTTCGACCATTTTCGTACATTTTTGGTCTGAGACGACTATTCCATTGCATCCAAAGTTCTTTATTTAGTAAAAAGCGATTTTCATTTGACTTGAAAAGGTTTCTGCTTTCCCAAGATACGACGATTTTAGTCAAATCCAAAGGTATAAAGCTCAAATACACCCTTTCAAATTTTTGAAGAGTTATTATTTCAATTTTTTGTTTTGTTTTGTTTTGTTTTGTATTTACAGTTTGTTACTCTCTTAGATCTTTGTATTCTATTTTCCATGCACCCAATTCAATCTCAAAAAATCAGAAAAATATCGGAAAGGGTTTTCTTGTCTACGTATGCTCTTTGTTGTGCGTTCTGTGTGATCTCGATAAATCCAAAATAGAGGGAAAACTTGCAATTTCTACATAATCTAAGTGATATCTAACACTTGTTATCGTTGAGAAGTGAAATTTTTTTCTTGTCTGAATAGAGTTTTTTATGAGCACCCTCTCCAATGCCTGTCATCATCATCATCATCATCAACAACAACAACAACAATCTTCCTTCTAAACAATACAATATCTTTTGCACTAGCTCACTTGGTTAAAAGTTTATTTATTAAGTAAGAGGTCTTGAGTTTAAAAATGAAGGGAAAGATAATGAGTTGTTTTTTCCCCCAACAACGTATCCATTATTAAACTTTTGTTTTTGACAAATGATATATACTACAAAAAACTACAGAGACTCTATTTTGTGATGACTATAGTTTTGAATCTAACGAATGAATATTATAATTTCTAGAATATTTTGAAGTTGACCATTCTGAAAATGTTACAAATTTTAAACGCATGTTTCCCCCCACCATGTATCTATCTTAATTTTTACTTAAAAGTAAAATCTAAAATTACCCTTTTGAAGAGAATAGTTTAGGGATTATGAATACAAATTTTCCATAATCTTCCACTGTGTAAAGATATGGATTTTTCATTTCACCGAATCATAATCTCACCTAAAAATATTATGTAGTGATTTTTTTATAAAATTAAATAAAATTAGATAAAAACAATGAAAATGAAAACAAATTATGTGCAATGAAAGTAGATTCAATTTTGAAAATGTTGGTATCAATTTCGAAACTAAATTCTAAGTATTTATAGGAGTCCGCTACCTCCAAAGATCAAGTAAGCTGGATATAATTTGCAGTTTCATGCAAACAGAGCCATTTTCAGGTTTTTGGCCGAAATATTCTTTCGGTTGAAACCTAGTTTTTGACGGAATACATTAAAAATAAATGTTTCGACCAAAATATGCTTATCGCGGGAAAAAAAATCATTCAAAAAATATTGTACACGAATTTTGAGGGCGTCGTCCAATTTGACGTGCAAATTTATGGCCGAAAAATGTTTCAGCCAAAAAAATTCCTAGCAGCATTTTTTCAGTCGAAAAAATGCCACTAGGAATTTTAGAGACCCGATTCTCACAAAAAAATTACCCATCTTCATAATTTTACCGTAGATTTAATATTTTATTTTAAATTTATTTTTGTAAAGTGTATTTCACTTAAATTATAAAAGTGAATCACCATAAGTAGCTTTAATATTTTATTTTCAAGTTCATGCAACTTTCTTTTATAAAGTAACTTCATTGTAAAAGTGATCCCCACTTGTTCTATAAAAGTGGGTTACTTCATAAACAACTTATTTGTAAAAGTGTGTTTATTAGGAGGGGTATCATCACATGGACCAACTTCTACCTACCATGCGGCTCTTTGGTTATTGTTTATGTCTTTCTTCAAAAGGGCATAACTTTCACATATGAAGTCCGTTTTCAATGCCATTTTTTTAAACATCCTGTTTTTTCAATATCTTTCTATCCAAACCATCATTTTCATCTTTTTCTGCATATTTTAATATGACATATCCCAGTGATATTTTGTTTACCAACACCAACTACGTCCAATGGAAATCCCATATGTAGGATTGTTGGAGTTACTTCATACACACCTAAGATTTATTTTTCCTAAGGTTTTTCCTATGTTTATTAGTCATTATTTAGTCTCCTATATTTTAGGAAGAATATTCCTCTAGGGAGAATATTCTCTTCAGTTTTCACTTTAGTTTGATCAGTTGAGTGGAGTCTAGATGCTACAATTGGGATTATTACTATGCAACATTGGGATCATCACCAACTAATGCACATTGTCCTTGATATCATCACCAAACTAGTGCATTACCCATGATTCCATGATCTCCTCACTTCACTCTGTTTCATTCAGTTAAATGAAGACAGATAGAATAGTTTACTCGGTTAGCTGGTAGTTCACTCCTGTAACTGCCCGAGAAACTAGACTAGGTGGCAATTAACTCCCATAATTGTTGGTGTGTGTCCAAATCACTCTAGACCACCACTATGGAGCATTGACTTATCCTCCAGTGCACATTGGTTCAGTTATACAGAGTATATCGTGTGTAAATTATCATTCATTCATTTGGTTAATGAAAATTCTTCTATTCTTTATCTCTTTCTTCTTCTTTCTCAGTTTCTCTTTGCAAATGTGTGTGTTATTTTTTAGCTAGATATATTATGTGCATGTTAAACACATTTACATGGTATCAGATTCGATGGATTGCTAGGAAAAATACACACCAAATTGTTTTTTTCAAGTACAGAAGATCGAAGACAACGAAAAAATGGAATTTCCCAAAGAATTCATTGTCACACCTTACAACTTCTTTGCATAGAATGAGAAGATGATCATGCATCTTTGAAGCAAAGGATTTTATAGGTTAAACATGAACAGAGAGACAGAACCAACATCAACCATAGAAAAATCCAAGTATCTAAATTGAATGGATGAAGCATTTGGGACAATTTGCATTTTCATTTCTCTTGATCTCCTCTTTCACATATCTTACTGTAAAACCCCTAATGAAGATTGGACCACCATGGAAGGGCTCTTTGGAAAACATGATGAGATGAGGGGACACATGATCGAGGTGGAAATGCTCACATTAGATCCTAAAAGCTTCTAAAATCTCCAATATTTCTTTACAAAATATAAGGATTTACTGTCACAACTCAAATCTTGCAGGGTGGATAAATCTAAGGAGGAGAAAGAAATGGTTTTCACCATTCTCTCCATGCTTGGACCTAAATTATTAGTTTTTGTATCCACATTCCACTCAGTAAAATTCACCTATGGAGCCACCTGGAAGATGCCTTCTCTTGAGAAATTTATCGAATCCCTGACACAAGAGCAAACCAAGCTCATCAATATGGGAAAAATCAAAGGCCCAAAGGCGCATGCACTCACTATGCAAGATCGCATCGGCCATCAATATCAGAAATCTAAAGATAAAGAAAAAATGAAACCTCATGCAAATCCGAATAAGGAAGGGTACTCAAAACCCTTCAATGATGCCTCTGGATCCAAAGGTGGAAAATGAATAAAAGGGGAGAAATGCACATACTTCCATAAAGGATTACATTCAGAATCTGCATGCATCCAGAAACAAATAGATCTAATGACTCAAATACTTCAGAAAAACAACCTTGGAGATCACATCCCCAAGGGTGCCAAGAAGAAGAATCCAGAAGATCAGAATCCTAAGAAAGGCAATTCTAGCCATGTCTTGATTGTCATCAACTCCTCTTCTGATGCTTGGATCATAGATTCAAGTGCATCACACCACATGGTTGCCACAAAAAATGTCTATTCTTATTTGGACGCATGCAAATGTCCTCCTATTCTTATGGGGGACAACATTCTTCAAAGTGTCAACCTTTTCCAGCAACACCTTCTTTTCCTCAACCATGTCTCTCACAAAGTGATAATGAACATCAATATGTTTTGTCTTCGAATGATAAGCTGGGTTATTTTCCAGGAATATTTCACTCTAACTGTCACAATCTAATCTCACTGCTTGTTGTACCAACCTAATACCTGAACACAATCTTTGTAACCATACTGCTTCCTTACTTGCATGAGTGGCTGTCATGTATTCAACTTCTGTAGTTGAGAGTGCCACTACAACCTATCTTTTGCTCATCCAACTGATTTCTCCTCCAAATAGGTTAAACACATACCCACTTGTATATCTTCTGCGATCCATATATCCAACCCAATCTACATCATCAAAGCCATGTATGTCCACCACTTTGTCCAATCCTAGTCTTCCTTGGTAGCACAATCCATAATTGGTAGTGCCATGAAGATACCTAAAGACCCTCTTTACTGATGTCCAATGCTCCTTCCCTGGTTTTGACATATACCTTCTCAAAACTCCCACTGCATGTGCAATGTTCGGTCTAGTATAGACCATTGCATACATCAAACTGTCAATTGCACTGGCATACAGAACATGGGACATGTCCTCTTCTTATTCCTGTGTCTTGGGACACTGATCTATAGATAACTTTACAACTATAGGAATAGGAACCTTGACCAGTTTACTTCCATGCATATTAAACCTCTACAATATCGTCTCAACATATTTTCTCTGATTCAACTAGAGTTGCCTGCTTGCATGATCTCTTTTAATCTCCATTCCCAGAATGAAGTTAGCAACACCGATATCCTTCATGTCAAATTTGGAGGATAGCTGCGATTTCACCTCCTTGATAACATCCACGTTATTTCCTACCAACAACATGTCATCAACATACAACACTACATAAATGAAGTGATTACCAACCTGCTTGAAATATACACAGTGATCAACCCTGCTTTTTACAAATCCCAATCCAAGGATGTATCTGTCAAACTTTTGGTATCACATCCTAGGTGATTGCTTCAGACCATATAGTGACTTCTTTAGCTTACAGACTAACTCTTTCTTTCCCTTCACAACAAAGCCTTCTGGTTGCTTCATGTAGATTTCTTCTTCCAAATCTCCATGTAGGAATTTTGTCTTCACATCCATCTGTTCCACTTCAAGATCAAAAGCAACAACAATAGATAAAATAAATCTAATAGAAGTTAACTTAGAAACAGGAGAAAAAATCTCACTAAAGTCAATTCCCTCTACCCAGGAATAACCTTTTGCTACTAACTGAGCTTTGTATTTCTCCACTTTACCTTGTGC
>SNQJ01S0100737.1:30761-44143 GCA_010110895.2 Picea sitchensis | reverse complement strand
CCTTCCTTTATTATTATCCAGCAAATTAAGGGATACAACCTACATCAAACCCCATTGTAACTTCCTCTTCTTTCTCTCACAGTCTCCTCTCTCAAAATAAAATATTCACCATCAACCATAGCCGCGATACATTTCCCTCATAAAAGAGGGTTGCCTTCTAGGGAAAAAAAACCCTAACATAATCTCTACCATTAGATATGCGACCTTATAATGAACGGTCCAGATTTACGATGAAATTACAATATACTTTTACAAGGCAATTTTTGCTTCGGGGGCTTCGCCCCCAAACCCCCGCTGGGGGCCCGCTTGCCCCCAGACCCCCCAGCCGGGGGGATAGCCCCCCCGGACCCCGCAGAGGGGGTACAACACGGCTCAAATCAAGGACCTTTGAATCAGGAAGATAATCAGGCTCCACAACCAACAATTTGCTCAATAATGGGTTCAATAGGAGTAGAAATGAACCCACACTTTACACCAAAAAAGATCAGAAAGGTAATATTTTGATAGTTTGTCTCTATGTTGATGACACAATTTATACAAGAAATTTGTTATTGAATGATTTCAAAGAAACCATGCAAAGTGAATTTGAAATCACTGATCTTGGTCTTATGAAATATTTTCTGGGAATTGAAGTTGAGAAATCTGAAAAGGGAATTTTTATTTGTCAGCAAAAATATGCCATAGATATTTTGAAAAGGTTCAAAATGAACAAATGAAAGCCAACAGATACACCAATTGCAATAGGTGCAAAGCTAAGAAGACAATACGAAGGAACAACATTTGATTATACTCTATATAAGAGGTTTGTAGGAAGCCTCAATTACCTTACAACTACCCGACCAGATATCATGTATGTAGTGAGCTTAATTTCGAGATTTATGGAAAATCCCAAAATATCTCATTAGAAAGTTGGAAAAGAATTTTGAGGCATATTGCAGGTACAACATATTATGGAATTTGGTATTCCAATTTATAATATGATTCACTTTTTGGATATATAGATAGTGACTTTGCAGGTAGCGTTGATGATAGGAAAAGTAATTTTGGGTACTCATTTCTATTGGGCACAGGTTTAATTTCGTGGGATTCTAAGAAACAACCCATCGTCACAATATCTTCAACAGAAGCAGAGTATGTGGCAGCAACTTCAGCTTCATGTCATGCAATTTGGTTGAGAAGGATCCTTAGCGATCTCACACATGAAGAGAAGGAGCCAACTCCTATATTTTGTGACAACAGTTCAACAATTGCATTATCCAAAAATCATGTGTTTCATCGCAAGAGTAAACACATTGACACTTGTTATAATTTCATTCACGAGGTTGTCAATGATGGTAGCAGTATGCTACATTTTTTTGGTTCAAAAGAAAAATTAGCAGATATCTTCACCAAGCCATTGGAACAAATGCTTTTGAACTTCAAGGACAACACTTAGGAATTGTTTGTGTTGATTTTTGC
Organism: Picea sitchensis; assembly: GCA_010110895.2. Classification (NCBI taxonomy): domain Eukaryota; kingdom Viridiplantae; phylum Streptophyta; class Pinopsida; order Pinales; family Pinaceae; genus Picea; species Picea sitchensis. The sequence continues at coordinate 42,685 of SNQJ01S0100737.1, read as the reverse complement.
AATGGTCTAAATAAAGGGGGAGTGTTGAATGGAGTAATTTCTCCATCACTTGACCAAGATGAAAGTGGATAGGCATCATAAATTCACTTAGATGAGATAGGTGAATTTTCATTTATTAGATAGGTGAAGGATGGAGTGTTCTAGAGAAATATCTAGTCTCATGTATTATGAATTTAGTTTTTCATATGAATGTGGAGAAGAGTTGAACAACTCCATTGTTGTTGTGTGTGTATGCTTGCCTCTACTTGAACTTGAAAAATTTCAGTTTTCTCGCTTGATCGATATTTATGCACGATTAATGTTAGCAAAATTTTTGCCAGAAAATGTTTGGAAAAAATTAGCATGGAAATTTCAAATTGTTCTGGAATCAGAAAGGAAGCATTGAAATATCAAGTCTGAGGGTTTGCATATTGATCCGGAAAGATCTTTTAATGATTGTGGTTGAGTTATTAAGCATGTGTGTATTAACCATTCAGGAAGCTAATGAAAGAGGATGAAGATGAGAGAATATATCATAGCCATAATACAAAATACATATCTAATTTGAAGCAATAAGAACAACAAACCATAACAAGAGAAGTGATGACAGAGTTGGGCACAAAATTGCCTACGTCTCTGGGCCTTTGTCTCAGTGGGGGAGGATTCTTTATTTTTGTTCAAAGATCAATAAGTACACCGCAGCAGTTCCATAAGGCTACAAGAATGATCTGGACATGTTCTTCCAGATCTCTAGAACCCAATAGAAGAAATGACACTCAAAACGGATGTCCGGAGCTCCCAGAAATGGCCCGCAAGTGTCTGCTCCTCTACAGCTTCCCTGAATAAAAATGGGTTTGGTTTGGCTTCCCTTCAGCATAACTCTTCTCTGACTTTCCCCCATGGCCTCAAACAGGCCTGGTTTATATAGATCTGAAGTTGGTTATCATTTCCCAACTTCCTCCCAAAATCTGGGCTCAAAAAAAGCCCAATATCCCCCCAAAATGGGCCAAATCCTCCATTAACAGTTATAAAGATCAATAAAATCCATACTATATAGTTAAAAACCCACTTTGTATAAAAATATGGGCTTAAGCCCCCGAATCACGTGCATGCCCCCCTATTCTGGTCACATGCACATTCAATGGAACCACGCCTTTATTTCAAGCCTTGGGTCCTGGTCATGGCCCCGAATCTTTTGGCGGATAGTTGCTTAACATGCGCGTTGGTGGTTTTATATACAACGCTCGTGCCCCTATGGTTATATGCACAACTAAAACCATGGGCTAGGGCTTAGCCCTAGCCTCTTTCCACCCTCCATGCACGATGCATACACTTTATTTATTAAAAAGTGAATTATATCAAACAAGTACCAAAGTGGCGCATTGGAAAAATGACTATTCTCAAGGCTTTTCTCTACCAAATGGTCATGGGGTTGAACCCCATGAGCTCCAATATAATTTTTCCTACTCAACTAGTGATGGGGTGCCACGTGGCACCCTTTCATTGGTCCTCCACAATGCCACATGTCAACATGCTATTGGCCTATGTCACTGTCCAATCAACCTTGCAACCTACCACATGTCATCTCTGTCACTGCCACGTGTCACCTCCAAAGAGTGCCACGTCACCCTTTGACTGTTGATTTTTTTTTACTTTTTCCCTATTTGGCAAAACGGTTAGAGTGCGATAACTCTGGCATATGGCGTTCGTTTGAGAAAGTAAATATATAGACAAAATCAACACGACGATACAGTCGCAATGGAATTTGTTTCAATCGATTTTGAGAACTTTCATTTTTTAGCTTTTTTTAGCCCTATCATGTTCATGGATCCGATTCTGGATCACATATGATGAAAAGATGCATGAGATTTTCACAGGAAATAATTAGGGTTATCACCTTTGTATTCTACATAGGATAGAAAACTAGATTGACCGTATTGTACAATAATAGTTCCAATATAGTAATATTATTTTTTTATATTTAAAATATAGATAAAGTTAACCATAAACAAACATAAATTTTAATTAAAATTGGTTCCAATTTAACATTTTAAAATATAATAATTTTTACAAACACATGTAATTTCAAAAAAGAGAACACTTAAAGTGTTGGTGCATAAAAGATATCATAAGCCACGTTTCCTCGGAGAATCTTGAACCCGTGTAACAAAATTGTACCAACTAGGATCGCCATTGACGTGGGCCATGTCTATTCTCTTCAAGTTAGGCGAGGTAAAGGAACTAGAGTTTGATACAACCAAACAAAAATATTTCTTGTACGATGCAATGCAAACTTAGCAACACACATTGATGATGGAGAAAGAGTAGAGGCTACCAGTGGATTCCAACCAAATGCTCTTTTCCTATAGATTTTTAGGATGTATGAGAGGCTGCCAGTGGATTCCACCCAAATGCTCTTTTCCTATAGATTTTTAGGTTGTGTTCACAAGGAAAGTGGATTCCACCCAAATTCTCTTTTCCTATAGATTTCTAGGTTGTGTTCACAAGGAAAGTTATGCATATTCGCTTCACATTGGAACTACTCTCTCATGTTGATCTACTCATCTTAAAGTACGTAATTTCAAAAGAAAAATACATTACATCACATTAACAAGCATAGGAATTGTAATTTCATGGTTTTCATATATTAGAAATCGCAACGAACATTATGGGTTTGATTTCAGAGTCGATCATGTATATTATATAATATACCTCTCCAAGAAATAAGCAGAATGATCAATGAGCATTGTAGCAATGGTTTTCCTATAAGCTACTAAGACAAAATGATTCACTCCATTGTCCAGAGAAACTCTGGTAATAATATCCATGCCTACGTAGAACACTTGAGCTATAATGGGCTTGAATGATACCCACTAACCTCTCATTCTTTCAAACTCTATTATGTCATTGAAGTCAAGAAGAACTTGAAAAAACAATAAGCTATTCCTGTAGCGTTCATAAGGGAAAGCCATGAAACCCTAATGTCTTGGATCCCCAAACGTTCGACCCGTAAAGAGAAAAAGAATGTGACCTCCACAGACCATCTCCTATGTCTGGGATATCATAAACGCGTTGAAATCCTTCTGAAATGGATGAAAATGTGTCTCGAACAACTTGAGATTCTTTGCAGAAGATTTTCCCCTTATTCAATGCCACTAAATTTTTCTCTAAGACCTCAGCAGGAACTTGATCATCATACAAAAACTTACTTAATTAGTCCACGTACCACCATGAAATTATTTCATTTGCAGTTAGGGTTGAATACCCAATAGCTTCTTATGAAAACATTGAAAATCACAAGTAAATGGGCAGGTTATATTTCGAAATCTGATTTTTCAATTTTTTTTGGGTAGTGAGCCATTGGAGAAATGTGGACATCGTGGGGATAGATGGTTGAGAATTATACACCCCTCGCAAGTTTCGTATGCATATATCAACCTATATCTGTTTGTCAGCCTCGTGCACTCACTTTCATCATTTCTCATGCGAGTGTCTTCTGACAGTAAAACATGTCTGTTATCACGCTGAACGAATGGGTCCATGCACATATGGATTCATGAGAGACCATTTCAATGTTCCTATGTGTTATGGATGGATCCCAGTGAACCCATCTACATGCACCCATCCTCATTGGAATATGTATCAATCACATGCAAGTTCTAATTTGAATTTAACAAAAGGGTGTTAGTTTCGGACAATGTGCATGAACAACAATATTGAACCCTATTACTTGTATAACACTGAAATTTTGAAATAGTTTTAAATTTCTTAAAGTAGATCATCAATAAATAAATAAAACATGAATCTAGTTAGATTTAGTTTGACAAATGCTTAAAAAAATTTGTGCCAAATGATGGACAATTTTTCTAAAAATTATGTACAACATGAAATGAACTAGATAAAGAATTTGAAAATGAAAATGTGATAAAAGAAAGTAGGAGTGTTGACCAGCTTCAATTCTAAAGGCAATGGAATATATGGTGATGAACACAGGTCTAGTTTGTAGTCTATTTCTTTATCTAAGTTATAACAATTTGAAAAAAAATAACATACTAGGGAAAAATTGTCTTCATCATTGGCTTAGAATTCAACGTTCACCTGCTATGAATCCATACTATTAGGTGGTGGTCGTAATAATGGGAAAATCCTTACTATTAGGTGGTGGTAGTAACAAAAGGAAAATCCTTGCTATTAGGTGGTGGCAGTAACAAGAAAAGTGTTGGATTCTCCTTATTTATAGAGCATTAGAGTTACTAGTGTTCTTTTACTTCATTACCATTATCATATATATATCATGTACTGAACAGTAGCAACATAAACAAGAGACAAAAAACACAAGATATTTATCTTGGGAAAACCCCAAATGAGGGAAAACCCATCAACCTTTCTTAGATATATTATGTTCACAAAGAAAGTCCAAACAGATAAATCCTAGCTCAAAGGATAGCTCAACCAGAAATACCACCACAGCTCCAACAATAGCACAATGCCAAGATAACACACCACTATCAAGAGTAGTGCACAAGAGAGAAATACCAGAAAGACTGAACAAGAATTTTTTTTATTATTGTAGTAGTTGTGTCACCTTCTCAAAAATTGCACTTTGCTTTTGTGTAGCTGAGAGAGTGTATGTGGGTGAACAAATGATCTAAGGCTCCTCCTTATTTATAGTTTTTTTTTCCTTCTAGATGGGCCGAATTTTCTTCTGGGAATGTGTCTTTTCATTATTCTTTATTCTTTTGGGCCGAATTATCTTCTGGGGTATTTCAACATCTGTCCAATGGATCTCTTGCTTCTGGAATATTCTTTGCATCTAAGAAAGGTCATCTAGGAGGGAAATTTCCTCCCGCAGCTACCAAACATCAACACTCTCTCTTAGCTAGGGAGGTACCTTTCACGATGTCTTCATCTAGTAGTCCAGTGACTACTCTGCAATCAACTAGTAGCACACAACTACTACAATGCCATTGGTAGCTTGAATCATCCATCACAATATATGCAATCAAGTAGCACACAACTACTCCCAATTTGAACTGGTAGTGTCCATGGCAATTGGCTAGTAGTGCACAGCTACTACAATTCCATCTAGTAGAACATGATTGTGTCGATCCATAGTAGTACACAACTACTATCTAGTGGTACATAACCACTCCAAGTAGCATACAACTACTATCCAAAGAAACAATGTCTCTCTCCTGTAATCAATTGATAGCTACACAAGTTATCACCATGTAGTATCTCGATCTCTATGATTATGCAACAATAAACTAGTAGCACAAATCTACTACCATGCCATCAACCATAATCATAGTCTGCAACCTCCATGACTATGCAAAAATCAACTAGTAGCACACAACTACTACAATTCCATCAGCCATAGTCATCTGTATGACTATGTAGCAATCAATGAGTAGCACACAGCTACTCCAATGCCATCATCCATAGTCATACCTATGATTATGCAACAATCAGCTAGTAGCACACAACTACTACAATGCCATCAACCATAATCATAGTCGATGTCTTTATAACTATGCAACAATCAGCTAGTAGCACACAACTACTATAATTCCATCAACCATAGTTATAGTCTCATCCAGTAGCACGAAGATACTCCCATATTCCTCACGACTATGTGTGTGATGCTTATTCTCTCATCATGTCCAAAAATGTATTACCCCCTCAGTCACCTAACATGACTGATCTTGGGAGCCCTTGGCCAGAGGGGTTAGCCGACATGAGAAGAAAAAAACACACCTCCCTCTCAACGAGGGTGGACATTCTGCATCACTCCAATCTTGTATCTGGAGCACCTCAATTCTTTTTCACTCCTAGTTAAATCAACATGACTAATAGGAGAAATGTTGTGCCTAGGTCATTCACCACTAGTCAAGTCAGCATGGTTAATTTTGTGAATGAATGTATCATTCTCCCTTGGTCAAATCACCATAACCAATCTAGGAGAATATATTCCCAATGCTACTCATTTATCCATCCCCTTGGACAAAGGCTTGGTGAGATTGTTCACAATCTTCTCATCTGTGGATGTGTACTGGAGCTTCACTGCTCCCTTCTGCATCATGTCTCGTATGAAGACCTGCAAGAAACTTCTGAAGCCACACTGCTTCACGAATTGCCACACTAGTTGTGATATATTATGCCTTTGTTGTACTAAGTGCTATTGATTTTTGTTTCATGCGCAACCATGAGATCATACTGGATCCCAAACTGAAGCAACATATAGAAGTACTCTTATGATCCATTGCACTCCCTACCTAGATAGAGTCTATATATCCATGCATCTTCACATCTCCATCTGAGGCATATCTCAATCCATATCCAATCGTACCAYATAGGTATCTCAACATATTTTTTTTTATCAACCAATATACATGTCTAGGTTCAACCATGTATAGACTCAAGTCATTCACTGCAAAACATATGTCTGACCTAGTGCTAACCAAGTATATCAAGGATCCAATTATTTTTTTGTGCATCATCGGATCCACCAAATCTGAAGATGAATCACTCGGTAGCTTCAGACTTATCGTAATGGGTGTGGCCATGGACTTGTAATCCATTATCCCAAATCTTTGCAAGATCTCAATAGTATATTTTCCTTGGCTAAGGAAAATCTCATATGATCTCTGCCACAACTCCAATCCCAAGAAGTAATGTATCAGACCTAGATCCTTCATCTTGAACTCTAAAGAGAGATCCCTCTTGCACCCAACTATGAGCTTCTCATATCCTATCAGAAATAGGTCTTCCACATGTAGGATCAATGGGAAACCATCCCCAAGCTCATCAAATAATTGTCTGATCTAGCATATCATGCCATGGGTGCCTTCTTAGCCCCATACAAAGCCTTCTTCAATTTGCAGACATGAGACTCTTTCTCATGTATCTTGTGGTTTCTCTCTGTACACTTCTTCTGGATACTAGAGCAAGTGTCTCATCATAATCTTCTCCCTTTTGTTGGGAGAATCCTTAGGCCACAAATCAAGCTTTTTACATCTCTGTGTTTCCATCTGCAACATGCTTGATCTTGTATATTAACTTGGAAGTCACCATTGACTTCCCTTCTGGTCTTGAAACCAAGGAAAAAATCCATATCCCAGTCCTTCTGATTGTCTTCCTCCTCTATCACTGAAACAAGGGAATCCTCCTAGGAGGTCTCATATCTCCTCGAAGCCTCTAAAGCTTCGATATAGCTTCATTTCTATCAGTCCTGGAATACGTCTCTTTCTCCCATATGAATATGAGGAGGAATACTTTCTGAATGAAAGCATCTAAGCAACTGACTCTCTCTGAGATCAGGCTCACTCTGATTCTACATGATCCTATGAATTGTCCTGGAGAGGTTGATCCTCCCTACTGGATCCTGAGGGTTGACTCCCTCTGAACTGTATCTCCTTCTAAGTTGGTACTTGGTGGGGCTGCCTGCATCACCATTGGTGGAGCCATCTGATCCTCCTCATGGTATGGTTCATCTAATTGTTTTCCTCCTACAACCGTCATTATAGCTCCCTCTTAGAGTTATTACCTATGACCTTCCGAGAACAAGAACAAAAACATCTCCATGGTAACCTTCATGGAATTTACAAGATAACCTTCATGGAACAAGGTCAACAACCAAGAACATCTCCTAGAGGAGATCAATTTATCGTGTAAACAAGTGCATTATTAATATGAGCATTCACCTAATGATAGTCGTACCAACTATAATCAAGTATTTATTAAATTAGCAATATCGATAGCAATAATAGGATTTAAAGATTGTTATTCTAGTTACAACACTTACTTAATTGCAACAATATAAAATATCAAACCTAATATGCAAACCTGGAGTTTAGCTAATGTTATCCCATTCAACTTGTCTTCTATAGTTTCTTTGGTCATGTTCTTGGAAGCACTATTGGCTAAAGGACATACTCTTCATCCTTTGACTTCTGCTCTTCAGCATTTTTTTCATGTGCATGGTGATTCTTCTTTCTCTTTTCATGTTTAAAAGGACATTGTGTGGCATAATGTCCCATCTCCTTGCAATTGTAGCATCTGATATTTGATGCATCCTTCATGAGGTGTGGTTTTTTAGACTTCTTCGGGTTGCCTTCTTCCCTTTCCTTTCTCTTCTTCACTTGGGCAGCAAGTTCTTGATCTTCATCATCATTCATCTTCTGTGATTTGGATATCCCTAGATTCCTCTTGAGTGCAGTCTGCCCATAGCTTGTTGAACTTGGGCAATTTGCTTCTAGCGCAAATCCCTTGAACAAATGGATCCCAAGAGGATGGAAATCCATTGAGTGTAGTAGTCACGAGTTTAGCATCTTCTACTGGATCTCCAATGGATGCTAAATGGTCCTTGATCTGCAATATCCTCATGAAATAGTTGGCTATTGTTTATGGCTTGTTCATTGTCACGTTTCTGAGTTGATGCCTTGGAGTAAGATTTCGATTGGTATTATTACTTTCATAGAGTCTAGTTAGGGCATCAAACATTTCCTTCGGTGTCTTCAGTTATGATACATTATGTATCAGATGATCCTTTATTGAGTCTGTCAAGATCCTTTTGGCCTTGACTTCATTCTTCTTGAACTTTCCTTTGGTGTCTTCTTCTTCTAGTTCTGGAAGCATCTACTTGATATGATCCAATAACTCATTATCTTCTAGAATGAGGAGAACTATGTGCTTCCAGGATATGAAGTTATCTTCTCCATCCAATCTATCTTCAACTTTCATGTTGGTTGACATTTTTCACTGGTAGAAACCCTAGCACCGAAAAACCTCGATTTTTCAAACTTCACTAAACTGCACGTTGAGGATTTCAGGGGGTGCGCTAGGTTAGGGAACACTGCTCTGTGAAGGAATTATCCCCAACGACCTTGGGATAGTGCTTGATGAGCTTGACAAAGTATTGCAGCTGCAAGGTGCTACAAGGTGTTGTTGTAGTGATCTTCCTAATAGTGGTCAAATTGTTTTGAAGGTAACCAACGTTGATTCCATGTCGGATTTTCCTTATTTACAGAGCATTATACATCCTGAGTGGGCCTAATGGTTAAGAACACATGTGTTTCCTCTTAAGAGGTCACAAGTTCAAATCCAGAGGGGGGTCGGGTATGTATACCTCTGTATACTTTACTGGCCAAATCGTTGGGCGGAGGGGGGTCACTTGTCCCACAAACAAGGGGGTCTCATACACCAATTTAGTGTGGCTTAGCCGTGACCTTAAAAATAGATTATTATTATTATTATTATTACTAGTGTTCTTTTACTTCAATACCATTAGCATATATATATACATATATATATATATATATATATCATGTACTAAGCAGTAACAACATAAACAAGAGACAAAAAAACACAAGACATTTATCTTGGGAAAACCCCAAATGGGGGAAAACCCAACAACTTTTCTTAGATAGATTTCATTCACAAATCAAGTCCAAACAGATAAATGCTATCTCAAAGGCTAGCTCAACCAGAAATACCACCACAATTGCAACAACAACAAAATGCTAACGCACCACTACCAAGAGTAGCACACAAGAGAGAGATACCAGAAACATTGAACAAGAAGAAACCTTGTTACTACAGCAGTTGCGTCACCTTCTCCAAACTTGCGCCTTACTTCTTTGTAGTTGAGAGAGTGTTTGTGTGTGAATAAATGAGCTAAGATGCTTCCTTAATTATAGTCTTCATGTCCTTCTAATTGGGCCGACTTTTGTTTTGGGAAGGTGTCTTTTCATTATTTTTTGTTCTTCTGGGCCAACTTCTCTTCCGGGGTATTTCAACATCTTTCCAATGAATATCTTGCTTCCAAAATCTTCTCTGCATCTAAGAAAGGTCATACAGGAGGGAAAGTTCCTCCCGAAGCTACCAAACATCAACACAAAGGAGTTTCATCATTCACCTACTATGAATCCTTACTATTAGATGGTGGAAGTAACATGAAAATTCTTACTATTATGTGGTGGAAGTAACAAGCAAAGGAGGTTCAACTTTCACCTACTATGAATCCTTACTATTAGGTGGTGGTAGTAACAAGAAAATAAGGTTCAATGTTCACCTACTATGAATCCTTACTATTAGATGGTGGCAGTATCAGGAAAAGGAGGGTGGCACATGGTAGAATTTTGCATGCAAGTTTCCATGCTAAAGGGAGGTTGCATAACCTCAACTTCTTTGCCTCTATTGCAAAGAATTGCTTTGCCTCGAGTGCATTGATGCACAATTCAATGCACACTGTAATGTGCAGTGTGAAACTCACAACTAGCCAATCACAAATATATTTATCAAAATTAATTTTAGTGTTTTGACAAATATGTGAAAATAATAGTTCACGACCACCACGACTATTTAGTCCCATCACTTGCATATTGACCAATAAAAAAATTGTAATATAAATTTTCAATAATTGAAAAAAAAAATTGATTTTGAAAATATTAAAATTAATCATATATTTTATTATATATTTTATTATTAGTCTTACTAAATGTTTCTTAAACATTTTGTAAAATAAACAAGATAATATCAATATGAGAGTTTCTATACTAAGTACTTCATTTACTAATAAATATATATTTTTAATATCTTTCTTTAATATTAAAAAATATATATAAATAAATGTATCAATGAAAGTGGCTTTCTCTTAAAAACAATCAATTTTTTTTCAAATCATTTAATTAAATATCCTTAATAATATTTTTTTTTCAAAATCTCATTTATATAATTATAAGAAAAAAGTGATATTTTTTGGGTTGGAAAAAGTAGTATACTTTTAGTAGTATATAATTAGTGTTTTAAATACTTTTTATTATTTTTTTTTATAAAACTTACATTTTATAAAATATTATAAGAAAAAAGTGATATATTTTAGGTTGGAAAAAGTAGTATGCTTTTAGTAGTATATAATTAGTGTTTTAAATACTTTTCATTAATTTGTTTTATAAAACTTACATTTTATAAAATATTGATAAAATTATTATTTTCTTTAGTTTTTAATATTTTTAAAACGATTTCTTCTTAAATAAAATTTTCATAATTTTATTCAATGTGTTGCATTAAATTTTTTTAAATTTATATTTTTAACATGATCTTTTCAATAAAAATTTATAATTTTATTCAATGTTTTTGAGTAAAATATTTTAGATTGATTTAGCTATTTAATTTTGAATCAAATGCAACTTTTCAATATACATAGGCTCTAAGCTATTATAACATATTCATTATGAACTTTATTCATGTCATTATGTAAATTGAATCCAAATAGAGAGAATAACAATCATTCCTCACAACCATTCAAACTGCACCCAATTGACCTAAAATTCTATATATTATATTCATATTTTCATATTTTAATAAAATTTACTACTTAATTGATAAATAAATACAAAAATTAAAATTTTACATAATCTTTTTAATTAAACTTCATTATATTATATATTCATAAAAATCTAAAAAGTATTGCATAATCTTTTCGTAAGACATAATATTCATTTATAAAACCTTCAAATATTACATTTTTTTTAATGAGATTTTAATATATTATTTTTTTGAGATTTTAAAATATTATTTTTATAAGATTTTAATATTTATATAGTAAAATTAAACAATTATTAAAAAAACTAAAAACATTACATAACTTTTTTCATAAACTTTAATATTTATATAATTAAACATAAAACTTTAATATTTATATAATTAAACATACAACTTTAATATTTATATAATTAAACGAGATAATTATTAAAAAAACTAAAAAACATTACATAATTTTTTCATAAAACTTTAATATTTATATAATTAAACGAGATAACTATCTTACTTAAAAGGGGTTTATGTTATCTTACTTAAAAATAGTTTTATATTAATACTACTTTAATTTTTATATTATCTTACTTAAAAAAGTTTTATATTAATACTGCTTTAATTGTTGTATT